>DWNE01009190.1:0-11057 GCA_018249875.1 Cecropterus toxeus | reverse complement strand
AAAATTAAAATTAAGCTATAAGTAAAACAAAGAGTCCAAAGGGCTGTCTCTTGGAAGGGTACCAAGGACGCTGGCCACATTTCCCCTTTGGATAGTGGAACAGGCAATTACATTGCCTTCGATACTTATAGCACATTTGAGGGCGACTGAGAGGTGCGGCGACGGGGGAGCCGCATTCCTTTGACCGGCAAGACTAGGGATGTGACTTGGCTGGGCAAAAATCGATTTTATAATAATCGATTTATTACGTTAATCAAATAATCAATTTTCCAAAAAAAGATGTTCTTGCAAAAAAAAAATCGATTTTTAAAAATATATTATTTTTTTTTTTTTTTGTAAAAAAAAAAATATTTTTTTTTTTATATTTTTTTCTTTTTTAATTTTGTAAAAAAATATTTTTAAATAAATGAATTAAGAATTAGCGGGGTCAACCACTGCTCTATAAGAATGACATATTATTGCATGCCTTCTTAGCAAAAACAAAAAGGGACACTAACGCATAACGAAAATATAGACAATGGCGTACGCACGCCCTCAAGTTCCAAGGGCTCTTCCATTATATCTCTGCTGTGATTTATATGAAAAAATAGCTGAAAGAAAACCTTGTTGGAGCCATTTATTATTTCTTTGTGGCGTTGGAAATCTTCTAATCGCGTGTGCCTTGGAAACCCTAATGTGTTTATGTGGGACGGAATGATATTTTTACGTTATATTCGAAGGCACGAATAAGGGAAATAATAAGATTTTTATTCAACTGAGCGTACATCCCCTATTTATAGAATTTTCGGAACGTATTTTTTAAAAACAATTAGGTACTTAGTTTTCAATATAACATATATTTAACCAATGACAGAATATCAAAAAAATCTATTTGTTTTGTGAGTGTTCATATCAATTACCTATGCGTCTTCATAAAACTAAATCTGTTACCAAAAATGATTTCACCAGGTGGTAGTACCAATGTTGTTCGACCGGGGAATTCATTCTTCCAAAAACATAAACTTATAGGTACATATTCTAGTGGACCCGATAGACATGTCACATTAGATAGAGACGTGTCACACATCACTACTTCAGATGAAAAATTATCAATCTTGGACTTTGGACAGACATGTCACATAAGACAGGGATGTGTTACACATCACTATTTCCGAAGATAATATAGAAACCTTGGACTTTAGAGATTTTATCCAATTGTTGTTGCAATAAATAACAAAAAAAGCAATAAAAAATAACAAAATTGAATCGAATTGTGAATCTAAACTATTCTTGGGTGCACCTGAAGACATATAAATAATGAATTAGAATTGGTTCAGCTTCATACATCAGACAGAGGAATCTACACTTATATTATAAAGAGGAAAGATTTGATTGTTTATTTGCATTGAATAGGCTCCGAAACTACTGGACCGATTTGAAAAATCCCTTTACCATTGGACTCCTTCATTATCTCTGATAAAGATAGGCTATATTTCATAAGAGAAAAAAGGGAACCATCTGAAAATTTCGATAATGTAACCTGATGTATAAAAAAACTATGCAGAGTGAAGCAGGAGTAGTTCAGCTAGTTATATATATAAAAAAAAGATGGGTACCTATGCAAAAAAAAATTGAACAGATAAATTCATAATTCATTCACTTATAAGGCAGAAATAGGTATAACGGTGTACGAAGTCCCTTAACCTCCAAACTTCAGACGGTAAAAAACTTGTATAGTTTAGAACAAAGGTCCATTAATCCCGAGCTTAAGAGAAATTTACACTGAAGTTTAAAAATGGTCACTTTAGCTAAATTTAAAAGTGTAGAGAAATTGCATGACACGGCAACGGCTGCTCACAGAATATTAACCCCTATATCTTAGACAATAAAATTGTTAGTTGCTTAAATATGTAAAATGTAGGTATGAAAGATTCCTTCTTCGTTTTCGTTTTATAATATCTTGAAGTTATACCTTGAACTTTTTTTGTATTTTATTAAAAGGGGATCTATTGCAAATATGAACCCAACCATGACCGAAGGTTCCACCGTCTCTACACACACCGTCCTATTTCTACAGTGAAGCATGGGAAGGGTGTGGTTGCCGGCTCACTTTTATTTCGCTACGCTTTCTACACTTATAGCCCCACAATTGGATCTCCTTAATCTCCGTTATCGTTCAGGTGTTTACGGCATGCCACCACACATGCCGCCGTCCTTGTCGGAGTCGCTTGACTGGGTGGCTCGAGCTCCCACTATTACCACCCGCAACCCCAGAAGCCCCGTTTTAGTCGCCACTTACGACAGGCAGGAAATACCGTAGCTCTATTCCAGTCCCGTAGCTATAGGGACAAACAAACACCTTGACCTAGAACAAAAAATTTGTGGTCGCCGGCTCACTTTTATATGAGGCGACCACCTCAGTCCTCGGGAGTAGTAACGCATCTTTGGTAGACTTCATATAGAACCCCTGTTCTATATGAAGTTGCTTACAAATGTCCATGGGCGGCGGTAACCACTTACCATCTGGCGGGCTGCTTGCTCGTTTGCTACATATTTATAAAAAGTATAGTGACAGCTCTGCCATCTGGGTCACCACTTACTGACTGGACTTATCACTACGCATTGGTAATTAATTTAACAGTTGGTTTAATTCAGTGTGAATCGCTATTAAAGGTATATACAACATTACTAATTTATACAAAGTGTAATTGAACTTAGTGTAATTGAACTTTTAAAAGTAACAGAATAAGAAAACCAAATCAAACAAATAAAATTTAGTCGAGCATCCATCAATGATGATGGATGCAAATGTAAACGAGCATCCATCAATGATGATGGATGCTCGTTTGATACTACAGTTTGAAAAAAAATGCCATTTACCTGATGTTAAGTGGTCACTACCGTCTATAAACATGTCTATAAACATTTGTCGACCCGCGTGGCAGAGCGGTCACCATACCGATTCAATGCGCAGAGGGTCCCGGGTTCGATCCCCGGCCAGACAGACATCTGAATGAGTTTAGATTTCTGTTCTGGGTCCGGGTGTTTGTGTATTCGTCTTGTGTCCTATGAGTGTAGAAAGCGCCTTTATAAACATGTCTAACTAGGGAATCGTATTCTAGACGATCTACCACCTAAATGTAGTTTATTTAACTTTAAGTTAGAATGTAATCCAAAATATCAAACAATTTTGCTTAAATTGTAGATTGGTTTCTAAATAAGTTAATGTAACTTAATACCCGTTCAAATTAACAGGGTTAGTAATTAGTAATTATTACGTCAGTAATTTAATATTCTCTTAGATATAGTGAGGTGTAACAGCAGATTATTGTATCAAAACTGATCTGGTTTTATGTACTTGTCGTACTATGAAAGAGTTCAGCGTATAGGTAAGTGAGATACAGTGAGATGTAATAACATATTTATTGTATCAAAACTGATCTGGTTTTGAGGTACTTGTACACTATGAGAGGTCTGAAGGTGTTCTGAAGGGAACTTGTGAACGTGTCACACTATGAGAGATCTGGATGTGTTCTGAAGGTGAAATGAGAGTTCGGGGTTTTGGAAGGTGGTAGAACAAGTACAGTTCAGTGAAAGGGTGTGGTTGTCGGCTCACTTTTATAAAAGCGACCATAGCTTCAAAACAGGAGAAGCTTCAAAATTTAGCTGTGTTTTTTATGTTTAATTTTCGGCATTTGTGACTAGGTGAACCGATGCACATTTTTTTTTTAATTTTAAGGGGACACTCATATAGTCGTAGGACATAGAATTGTCGTAATCTATCTAAAAATGTTGAGAGCAGACTTCGAGACTATGTATTATATATGTTTTTACATACACAGTGACGTATGTAAGAAACCAACTTATAATTGAATTATTTCTTTGCCCTTTGTGTCATAAAAGCCTTTTTCTTTTTTTTGTTATTTTTTTTTTCAACTTCCTAACCGTTATTAAGGCCCCATATCAGCAATATTAAGCGCTGCTATGATCTACCTGAGTATGGTAAGGGAAGCGTTCTAACTTAGTCCTCAGGAATAGCAGGACATTTGTAGCAAACTACCGATCAGTTTTGATCTTATCAGGGGCTGATTGCAGATGCCCATAAGTGGCAGTTATCTTATTACTCTAGGCATACATATTTGTCATAATAGTTTATCGCTAATATTTCATGATAAGACCAGACATAAAATATGAAATTGATTTGGTGGAAATTTAATAACTTATCTACGTATTTAGATACATTATTAGTTTTAAATAAACATTTATTAATAGAAATTAACGTGGCTTTCTATACAACGCAGTACTAGTAGATATTTCATGTTTTGTAGATGTATGTGAACAAGGGATTGCGGGCGGCTAGAGTGGGAGCTCGAACCGCCCAGTCAGGAACTCCGAAAAGGACGGCGAGATGTGTGGTGGCATGTCGTCATAGAGACCGGACCGTGCAGTAGGACAGTTACACGTCCCCCATGAGATGAGCCCGCGAGGGGCGCCGCGCTAGGAGATCCCGGAGTCCCCTGCAAGCGCCGAGAAAGGCCACCGTAACCAAGTGGTTTTAGTAGGTAAAAATCCCACATAACCCGGAGTCTCTCTCAAAGCTTCGGTGTACCTTTTGAAGGTTTACAAAAAAATAACACGTTCCGTGACGCTAATTTTTTAATAAGGAAGTAGCAAACGAGTATTTAGTATACTTGATGGTAAGTGGCCACTGCCACCCACAAACATCTGTAATGATAATATTAGAGTTGTACCAAAGAATAGCATAAGTTACTTTGCTACACGTAAGGACTAAGTTGGAACGCCTCGGTTAACTATTTCTCCCTTGCCATCAAACCAGAACCAATTAGGTTATTATTAGCCAAAAATAAAATTGCTCTCTGGTATTTCTCATATAATTATGTATATTCAAAGACCTATTGCTAGTAGTACATTTGTTCGTATTTTACATATATGAACACAAGTAAACAGAGGGGAGTCTATTTACTCATTTATGACAGCAGCTTGCTATATATATTATACTTTCAAATGGAAAGCCTGAAAATATTCACACTTTTAGCCATTATCATAATACTAAGCACTAGAATGGACATGGCGTTTCAAACCTCCCTTGTAAAAGGTTTGCAGGTGCTTAGGTAACCATGCTGTGATGTAACGTAGGAAAGCTCTATTATTTCTCCAAGTATTTTAACTTTGCACTCGAGACCTCTTTGCTTGCGCGAACTTATCTTATCTATCAATATCAATCCATATATAAAATATCTATCTATCTATATAGGGTCGTAGCAGTGTCGTTTGATTTAAAACTTCAAATACTAAGGCACCGCAGCGCCGTTTGAGTTGGCACGTCTAACTAGCCAGGTGCTGCAGGTGCTGATTAATATTACATTAATCATAGGAATGTTTTTTCTTGTAAATATTTATGCGAGTGTAGTATTGTCGACCGGCTCACTTTTATATGAGGCGACCACCTCAGTCCCCGGGAGTAGCAACGCATCTGTTATAGACATCATATAGAACCCCTGCTCTATATGAAGTTGCTTACAAATGTCCATAGCGGCAGTAACCACTTACCATCAGGTGGGCTGCTTGCTCGTTTGCTACTTCATATTTATAAAAAAAATGTCTATTATTTACAGCACTGTGTTTATGAAACAAAGTGTATCAAGGTGGTAAAACCGTACTTCGTTCAATTTTCACCATATCTATATCAGCCTTATATGGATAGTAGCCACCGTAAAGGCGGTGATTAATTCCTCAACACTTTTTGGTAGGTATATAATTAGGTGTTATTCATAAAGATCAATGAACGGCACTAACCACATACCATAAGATCGACTGCAAACTCGTTGGCCGCTTCAAATTTAAACGAAACAAAAATATGTTACTTTTTTAGATTTCAAATTAAGTATCAATAAATATTTGAGTTCAAAAATCCTAATTATACCGAAAATTTTCACACAAATATGGACACCCTACAGCACCCGACGTAAGCCCAAATGTGGCATTACTTAACGAGACTTAAGAAGGCCGAACCCTTGAGAGGGCCACTCGACAAAATTGGATCCTTAATCCTTCGGACCTTATAATTCTTTTTGAAGCAATTTAATAGGACCGGCCGAGCGTCATCTTGATAGTTAAGGATTGATCGAATCTGTTATATGTTAAGAACTTTTTGATTAAGGACAGCTTGATGAGAAATAGGGGTTACATAAAGCTGGTAGAAGTCTATGATTCATGTATGTATAAGAAGACTACCTCCATATTTTTTAAAATATAAAATTAAAAAAAATATACAACCGACTTTCATGTCACAAAAAAAATTAAAAATAATTGGAATATATATTAGTTTAGTACATAAATAGTACATAGTGCTTAGTTCTGAATTTGGCGTTTATATACTCGTAGAACATAGTTTCGTCGACATGATTTAGCGAAATGTGTTGAACGCTGACTTCGGGACTATGTACTATGTGTTATTTTTTACTTTTTTGTTGCACGAAAGTCGGTTATATGTTTTGTTAAAAAAATTACATACCCTTACATAGTCCCGAAGTCGGCGCTCAACACACTTCACTAACTCATGTCGACGAAACTATGTTCTACGAGTATATGAGCGCCGATAAAGGCTAAATGAGACATGGCGTACGAACTATTTACGAATTCCATTTTAATTCTGCGGTATTGGTTTTATGCGATATGAAGAACACTAACAAGCAGAGAGACACAAGTTTTTAAATTATTAATGTCTGTTATAACATCGCTCAAAGGACCGATAACCGATGGAGAAGAAAGGAAAGAGTGGCGACCACGTCGGTTTAAAAGCTAATTATGTAGCATAAATTATTCGATTTTGATTTACATTTTAATTAAATAAATAATTAACGCTTTCAACACTCATAGCCCCACATAACAATTTTCTCCTTTGTCGTGGGTGCCATGGATACACACAAAGACGATGACACAAACATCCAGACCCAGAAGAAAAATCTAGTTTCATCATTCAGATGTTTGTCTGGCCGGAGATCGAATCCGGAACCCACAGCGCATCAGACCGGCATGGTAGCCGTTCCGCCAAGCGGGTCGTTAAATTATACTTAACAAAATATTCCACATAAAATATTCAATTGTTTTTTACATTCCTTAGCTATTTGTGACACAAGTACCTTACACAGATTACTCGAAGTTGAAGCGGAACGGATCCGGTTTGATCCGGATTTAAATTGGGCTAGGGAAATATTCCCGTGAAGTGCATGTCATTTGAATATTATTAGGTTTCAATTTGACTTTATATAATAGTTTCATAAAGATAAAAGATAAGATACGGCGGCTTTTCTTAGTTTCTTCGCACACGTTAGGGTGCTCAACAACATTTTTTTTACCCGACTGCAACAGAAGGAGGGAAATGTTTTTCGAGCGTATGTATGAATGTATGTTTGTTTATTTGTATGTTTGTCCATTTCTTTGGCACGCGCCACAGCCCAAACGGCTTGTCGGATTATGACGTATGACATATCATTAGAATCGTCTTTGTTTGCAGAGTGACATAGACTATATAATTGAAATTAAAAATGCGCCTGGAAATAGAGGAAAAGGAGGGAGTGATTATTTTTTTTACTTATACGACAATATTTGTATGCCATGTATGGCAGAATAAGTGAAATGTCTTGACTATAACACCAATGTATATACTTTACTTTACAAATAACGATTTTTGTATTTGTATAGGTATCAATTGAAAGCTATAAAATATGCATACATTTATTTGACTATTTTGAGAAAATCTCATAAAAAAATTAAATTCAATATATCGTTAGTAACAAAACAATTATTAAATTATCGTTATTTGCAACACAATCGTTTTAAACAGTCGGACTTTTTGTTTTAATCTTTTTAACGATGTTACTAGTATTATCTCGTCAACCCATTATTGTCCCACTGCTGGGCTCGGGTCATCTCTCAGAGAGAGAGAGTTTTAGGCCATAGTTAAGTAAAGCAGTGATAATTAAATTCTAATCCAATTATTTTAGAAAAAATCAGTGGTTCGTGTGATTCGAACCTCGGATCCTCGATTGAGAGGCCGAGTTTCAACCATTAGAACCTCTGTTCTATATGAGGTTACTTATAGATGTCCATGAGCGGTATTTACCACTTATTAGATGGGCTGTAAGCACTATCTCAGTCTGATAAAAAAAAGAAAATTTCCTCCAAGAATGATCAGGTATCATTGATCAACTTCCCCCGAAATCAAAAAAATATGCATGCCCATTTTCTAAAATAATGTTTCATTTCCAATCAGCTTCCTTTGAAACAAATACATTTCATTTCAAACAATATATTATCCTCTCGTTTGAACGCAAAAACTTTCGTCTCGCAAACGCCGAGTCAAAAGTATTGGGAAAAAGATTAGGGGAATGAATAAGGGAGGTTTCGGAAACTTGGAGCGGAACGGAGTTGCTTGGCTACGGATTTGAATAACTTAATGGTCTTATGATCTTACGGACTTTTTAAGCTGTTAGCACCGACAGCCTATTCCAGTCCAGCTGGGGATCTGCCTTTTAACGGAAAAAATGGTTCAGGTGGAAATTATTCACGCTAACCAAATATATGGTAATGGAGACCCGCATGACCGAGCGGTCACCATACCGGTCTATCAGGCAGTGGGTTCCGGGTTTGATCCCCGGCCAGACAGACATCTGAATGATGAGTTCAGATTCTGTTCTGGGTCTGGGTGTTTGTGTATTTGTCTTTGTGTGTACATGGTACTCATACAGGAGAAAATTATAGTGAGGCTATGAGTGTAGAAAGCATTTTTTTGTTAATAAGATACAGTGAGTAGTCTAGAATTTTTGTAACAGAATTTTAAACAAGTCAACCTCAACCATTACGCAAAACTTTTACGTACATTTTCGTTTATATGGAGATGTATGATGAGTTTAATGGCGGGTAGCGAATACCCCAAGATCTTCATCATACCATCTTGAGGTAATTGCTACCTATTTATTTATTGCTCAGTGATATGAGTATTAAATGAAACGGTTCTCGGAAGAATACAAAAAACTAAAATATGTTGCTAACAGCTTATTTTGTAAACTTTTTTGTATATTTTCGGAAGGATTACGGTGCTGAATGATGCACATTTAAGACATCATATGCCTTAGGAGTTACAACTCATGTGTGATGAGCGAGAGAGTAGAAGAAACCTTCGATATGCCTTTTTTATAGATATATAATAATAGCAAACGAGGAAGCAGCCCAGCTGATAGTAAGTGGTTACTGTCGTCCATGGACATTTGTAAGCAACTTCATATAGAACAGGGGTTCTATCTAAAGTCTATCACAGATACGTTGTTACTCCCGAAGACTGAGATGGTCGCCTCATATAAAAGTGAGCTGACAACCACACCCTTCCACCAAAACGCAAGAACTGCTTTACACTAGAAATAGGTGTGGCGGTGGTACTTCCCCGGTCGAACTGCACTGGTTCTACCACCTGGAGATGCATTTTGTTACAGAAATTTATGGATCAAAGTGACCAATTCCCAGCAGGTGGTTTGCATGCACGTTTGCTTCAGTCTCATAAAAAATACATTTCATTATAAGAAAGGGTAAAAAAATCATACAGAATCTACATAAAATGATTGCTAATATTTTTCCAATCTGTCTCGTATTTATAGACCACTCCAATGTTTTGTTTAAAGAGTGTCAGTTTGTTTAAACAAACAGCGACGTTGTTTGAACGCGAACTGCAGCGTCAGTAAATAACTGGACGTGACCTGAAGGGTTCCAATCAGGGAGTGGAATTACTGCTGGTTCTCGATGGCAACTCGTTTTAATTTATATGTACAAACTGGTAACATCGTAAAAAAATATTATAACAAAAAACCCGACTGCTCAAAACGAAATGTTCATAATGACATAAATTTAATTTAATACCCATATTGTCGTAATAGTACAAAAAATCGTCCCTCTCCTCCCCCCCCCCTTTTCTTCATTTACAGGTGCCATTTTAAAAAAATGTATAGCCTATTTCACTATCCAAACTGAGACGATTCTAATGATATGTCATACGTCATAATCCCTCAAGCCGTTTGGCCTGTAGCTCGTGCTAAAAAATGAACATATATACATACAAACATGCATACATACATACGTACATACATATATACAAACATATTTCCCTTGTATTAGTTGTCTTGTGTAATAAGGGCTAGGACAATATCGTATGTAGAAATTTCTTAGTAATCTTTTTCAATATTTGCGAGTGTCATCTATTTGCGCATCCGTTCTAGCGGTTTCGGTATTATCATTATTTATGGAAGCCCTCGCCTTGCTATTTGATATTCTTATTAACTTAATGAATTGGTTTTGCGCCAAGATTGCCCTGTTTATCTTAATTTTAGATGAGTTTGTTATTTTTATCCAAATAGACGATTTCTCGTGGGTTTTAATAAGTTTTAGATACGAAGTGTTCCAACTTAGCCCTCTGGGGTGGGAGATCAACCTAAACGGAGACTTATCTGAGGTTGTTAGGGTCCACGGTAATGGTCATCTTCCATCAGACGGACGGCATACTCGTGTGTTATATCTCTATCATCTATACTAGTCTATACTAACACTAGTAATATAAAGTTGAAGAGTTTGTTTGTTTGATTGAACGCGCTGATCTAAGGAACTACTGGTTCAAATTGAAAAATATTTTTGTGTTGAATAGTCCATTAATTGAAAAAGGCCATTAATTAAGGAGGAAGGGGGTAGGAAGGAACTATATAATATAACGCTGTTTGTTATAATAGCGGGTGCTACAAAAATAATATATGTTTTTTTATTTTTTGGCCTGAGACGTGTTTATGTATATTTACGCTCAAATTACAATTAATTCTGCCCGATAGACCTTTCCAACATTGCTCCAATGCAGATTTATAGAGGAACCTACAGATAACACCTCTATTGAATGTATTGAAACCGTTCAAAAGGCTTTCAAGAAGGATTAACGACCCGCGTGGTCGAGCGATCACCATACCGATCTGACGCGCAATGGGTCCCGGGTTCGATTCCCGGCCAGACAGAAATATGAATGA
>DWNE01009189.1:0-11057 GCA_018249875.1 Cecropterus toxeus | reverse complement strand
GATTATAGAGATTTTTGGCGTTTACTCTCCATAACGGATCACATTACGCAAGGTTTTTTGGTTTTAAAAATACATATTTAAGGTATCTATTTCGATTGAACTATTTGTTATTTTGATAAGACACTTTCTTTTATGATTAGATTTATAATTGTTATGTGTTAATGACGTAAATACCACACATAAACAGGAAAAAACACATTCATTTTATATTGATGTTTTACAGTAAGTGGAGATGTATGCGAGTGTAGATGATACAATTCTTGTGTGACCATAATCTACGTTTTTTTTTTTGTTTTAATTAAAGAATGAAAAACAATATATTTAACGATTTGATACCTAAATAAAAGTTTTTCCATTCCAGGTGGTATTGGAGTGGCTCTTCCATTTTTGGAACAAATCATCAACTTCGTTGGAGCATTATTCTATTCCCTCTTAGGACTGATCATCCCAGGAATTATAGACACGGTGATTCGATGGGAAAACCTAGGACGATACAAGTGGATTTTGTGGAAAAACATTTTATTAGTTATCTTCGGCGTACTATGCTTAGTATCTGGCTGTACCGTTACAATATTAGATATCATAAAAATAATAAATCGAAAAACCGAATAAAACTATAATATTTATTTGAAGTGCTTAATATATTGTTTAATTATATGGTAAATTAAATTATGATATTAAAATAATACATTTTTTTCCCAACACCTCATAACTTTACTATTTATTAAAAATGTATCAAACGATAAAATCTTTAACCATATCTGCACAGCCTTCTAGCTAGGATATGTATGAGGAGCAACTGCCAAGGTAGCAACATACATCATCAGCCCGCGTCAGTCCACTGATGGACGTAGGCCTCTCCCAAGGCGCGCCACTGAGCTCGATTTTCGATTCTCCTCATCCAGTTACTTCCAGCAACATACAGGTAAAGTGTATGTTTATAATATGGGTGTATTTTTTATACCCACCGGTGGTATGTATAAGCAATAAGTCACTAAAATGGTAATTAAGATGTTCAAGCTTGAGTGCACAGAAGATTTTCAATCTCGAGCGCGCAAAATTCAAACCTCGCCAGAGTTTTCATGATGCTGCTCATTTGAAAAATTGTTTCGAAAGAGCAAAAACATAACATCGTTACAAAATACCCGTGAGATTTCTTTTTTAAATAAGAAATATCTGCAATGATAAGATATATTTTGTGAAAATTCCATTCAGATACCTCACTAATCCTCCAGTCACAATACTTTACAACCACGTCAGATGGATGACGTAACGTTTCTGTAAGCCACTTAAAGTGTATGTGCTGCGGAAATTTTCATCTCTTTAAAGCAGATGTATCAAACAAACATGTATGAGTAGTTCACATGATGGTAAAAAGCCACTACCGCTCATTGATATAACTAGAATCCTGTCTGAGTTGGACATAAATAGGCATTACTGCCCAAGAAAGCTATATGTGAATGAACTAAGTTTAAAGGTTTTCTACAACTTTTCTCCCTTTCCGCAACCGATAGACCATAGCAGCTCTACACTGCTGGATTAAATCAGAAATAAAAGGATCGGTAATATTTTTGATCCACGTAAGGATCACTGAAATAGAAGTATCGGTGCTCTTTTAACCACGAAAGGGTCAACTATGTAAGTAACCCTAAAAAATCACGTGTAAACGCAGTTCACATGTTTATATACTCCACCGTTATAAAACGTAACTGTGTCTACAGTTGCGCCATTGAGTTATGCAATGTGTCATGATCTACGAGCTACAAGAATAACGTAGTTTTTGCGTAACTACGCATTAGTGGAAATACGCGCAGATTCATTCATTGAACGATCAGTTCATGAACTATATTATATGTTATATGTCTTTATTACACTATGATATACTCAGAGATTGAATGAGCCAAGTGCGCAGCGCATATCCATACATATTAAAGCTTAAGGCGTTCCTTTACAAGAAATATTGGCTTGTAAACATACGATACGAATTTATTACATTTTTTTATCAAAACTTGATTGTTTTTTCGTTTACGTGGCACGTTTACGTTTTCCGCCATACCTTACAATTTATTTTGCATTGATAGCCGTAAACGTAAACAGTGATACATATCCGAATATTTTGTGTGGTATGGGATACATACTTATCTAAAGGATTTCAACTTAGTCAACTCAGGGACCAACGCATCTGTGGCTAACCGATACAAAAACAAGCAAGACTGAACTTACCTGGCGTTGATTACAGATATCCATGGACGGCATTGCCCACTTATCAAGTGGACTGCAGCCTAATTCGCTCCTTCCATGTTATAAAAAAAATGGTTCTGAGGAGAACCGCGCATTACAGCGCGTAACCTATAATGTTTGAATAAAATATTGAGTAAGCGCATCTGTTTTACAAATAGCGGACAATTGGTTAACAATGTATTATCAAATCTTGGATTGTTATCAGTATAACGTACTGCTCAAATCGAATAGTGGATTGTTACATACAGGCGATATTTTCTCAGTGAGGGAGCGCTGTTCAAAAAGATGTTATTACTTAAAATTTATCAACGACTTAACTTGTTTGTACTTAAAATAATTTCTCACAACCAAAAGTGTAGAGAATGTATCACGTTGTTGTTCGTTGATTATATGTTATTCTTGTTGATATTTGTACAGTTGTACAGATATTTTATATTCTTGTACACTGAAGTTTCTTACAAAGATACGATTATTGAAATTCTTCAGAAATGCGGTGATGTCGAAATTCATGTCATTGAGCTATCATCACTATGTTTATTATGTTCTATGTTTAAATGTAACAGACGACTGAAACATTGTTTTTTATATTGTGTACCTAAATATCAACATGCAGTGTACTCAAACGCGTGTAAAAGTCGTTTTAATAGAGTTAGTATTAATATAAAGATATGTTAGTAGTTTACATGGGACTGAGAAGTGCATATGCACCTATATAGTTAATGATTTTAAAAGTCATTTTTAATTTTTAGAAGTTTTAAATTCTTACTTGATATTTATTAACCGACTGCGTCAAAAGGAGGGTAATGTTTTTCCAGCGTATATACAATGTATGTCCATTTCTTTGGCACGCGCTACAGCCCAAATGCCTTAACGGATTGTGATGTATGACACATGAGTAGAATCGTCTCAGTTTTCTAAGTGACATGGCTGTATCATTTTTAAAAATGGCGCCTATAAATAGGGGAAAAGGAAGGAGAAAAGACGACTATTTTACTATCGCGACAATATGGGTATCAAACAAAAGCTAGTAAATATATCAATGTAAAATTATATATATTATAGTACCTACTTTAAAAAAACGCTTTCTACACTCATAGACCACGGACACACAAAGACGATACACAAGCACCCTTTACTTGACTACTTTGTCGAAAACTCATATAATTGGATACATATATAATAGAAAATTCATATAATTAAATATATACATTATAAAAAAAAACGTTTTACGTAGCCGGAATTATTATTGTACTATTTTTAACAACGTCACTAGTTATCAGAAGTGCAATAAGTGAATCAAAATTCATCAGACTTAAATAGTAGGATGTGAACAAAATTCCTTTTATATTTCGGTGCCAAATTATTTATAAACAGTTTTCAGTGCCATCATTATTTACTTATTAGCGTACTCTAAGTGCCAAACTGTGAAACTATTTATATCATACGAACAGTGAACATACAAAACAATGAAACATGAAACTATTTCAGAGCTAAATGATTAGTAATATTCATATTTTTAAAATTCTATTGGCGTAACACTTTTTTGCGTATTTGAAAAGACCAACATTTTTCAAATACCTCCGAAAAAATATTGCTAAATAAAAAAAAAACCTAAATCCGCGAATTTTTCCTGAAACCTATATATAATATCAAAAATTAAAATTCTCTAAATCTAATCTAAATGTTTCTGAAAATTCGGATAATATAATGCAAAGCTTTATTTTCTTAAGTCTTGGAGTATCCAAAAGATTTATAATATTTTTAGATCTTCTAATTAAACATGAAAAAAGTCAAAGAATCCTTAATCCGATGTAAAAAACTTGTAATCATGCATTTTATCTATTTCAAAGGAAATAACAAGAAAAAGGAGCATAAAGAATTCTGATGCTCAAAAATCAACTTATTATATTACTTTAATACCGTCATAGTTGACTGATACAGGGTGATTCTTTCAAATGTGCGTGAATTTCCAAATCTAACGAAACCCATTTTGATATAAACTAAACGTACAATTTTCCCAATAAAATTCCTAATTCCCGGGAAACGACTACATTTTAAAAAAATACCTGTAAGCGGCCAAATTAAAAAAAAACGATTCTTAAGGAGTAAGCTCCAACAACAACATTGTATTATTTGATAGCCAGATATCGTAGTTCAAATAAAAATGTTGTTCATATGCAATAACACTGTTACCTATTTATAAAGACTTGGATATCGCGACAGAAATACATCTTTAATTTCTTTTCGTAAACAATCTTGTCCGCTGCAGCAAATTCAGTCTCATGACCCAATTCAATCGTATAAAATTGAATTCCAGTTCGTTGCTGTAAACAAGTTGTTAAGAACATAAAACTAGTTTGAGGTATTTCAGTAACACGTATAATGGTGATTCTGTTTACCCAATAATTATTTACCACTTTAACGTGCTTAAAGGTGAGGATCTTAAGTAACACTCTCTTCCCGTGGATGTCGCAGGAAGCGACTATGGGACAAAATCAAGGAGAATAACACCCACTGTTTTTACCAACACGCATGCTAGGCGCTGTGATTTTTTTGTACTTAAACCTAATGATAAGGCATACAAGCAACCTAATAGAAATGACTTCGGGACTATGCACTATGTACTGTGTATGTAAGAAATCAACATAGGTATATTTAAATTTTTTTTTTGCTTTTTGGTAACATTGAAGTTGGTTTCTATTTTTTGTCAAAAAAAAAAAAAATTAAGAACCCCATGTAAAAGCGCTCCGGGAAAACCTCAAAAGGAAGTTCGCAGAACAATTATTGGAAAAAGCCCCTATTAAAGACCCTAGGGCCTTCTTTTAGAGTTAAAGAAATAAAAATTTGATGACAAGTCATGTGAAATTATTTAAGTTATGCTGGACCAGCGTGATGGAACCTTTGTTGTTGTTAATGTTGTCGTAATTGGGTTTTGTAAATAAAAATAATATGTTTATTATATTCAATACTTTATGAGCATGCAGTCCACCGACAGTAAGTGGTAAATACCGCCCATGGACACCTGTAATCAACCCAGACAACCTAAGAGTGTTACCTGAAGTTTCCATCGATGCGTTACTACCTCTTGAGGTCCAAGTTGGAACGCCTCGAATAAGTATGTCTCCCTTACCACACCAATCCGCAGTACATACTGCTGTTTTTAGGCAGAAATATGTACTTCTGGAGTCGAACTACAGAGGTTCTACGACCTTAAAAGTACGCATTTTATAGCAAATGAGAGCTTACAGACACAGTAGGTATTTTACGATTTCTTTAAAGAAAACTGCCACCATCAGGTTAAGTTAGATTTTCCTCAGTAAATTTTAAGCTTCATTTTAATTTCAACTCAATCGATTAAAACTTAAAGTTAAAAATATATTTATAAAATATTTATATAAACAATATATAATTATAGACCGAGGATTCTACGAAATAACATCGTAACATCAGCTACCTTTTTATGTGATAGAAGTAACAAACGAGTATGCAGATATCCTTCAAACCAGAATACAGCAGTACTTAACGCTGTTATTAGTTAGAAATAGGTATATCTGTATCTGTTCAGATCAAATAATTGCACACAACCGGTAAAGTTTAAAAGCAATTACGAGGCTACTGGCTTAGATTTTTTTTATCAGACTGACGTAGAAAACGAGCATGTAGTTTACCTGGTCACTGCCGCCCGTGGACATGTGTAAGCAAATTCATACAGAACAGGTGTGCTATCTGTCGATCACCGGTGTGTTGATACTCCCGAGGACTAGGATGTTCGCCTCAAATGTGAGTCAGCCGACAACACCTTCCACCGAATACTACTGCTTCACGCTAGAAATAGCTGCGGCGGTGGAACCTCCCCGGTCGAACTACAGTGTTTCTACCACATGGTGAATAATATATTAATATATTGCAATATTACATTATGTTCTACTTGAAGCCGATCACAAGTGCGTTGCTTCTGCTGTAGACTCTATTAATCTCCTCGTATATAAATCGGTATGCAAATGCCTTTTTACGGAAACTCAGAACACATTCACGCTAAAATAGGTGTAGTAACGCCACCTTTCTGGTTCTACCACTTCTTAAAGAAATCGATTTAGATTTAATCTCTTTATATATGATACTCATTGGTTTAATCTACTAAATTTTATACACATTTGTGCTGCAGCTGGTAAAAATAGTTTTCATACTAACACTGCGATAATAAAACACGTCTCGGAATTCCGCGATCCACACAGATCGGACCTTTGAGATGCAGTTGCCAAAACAGTTTCTATGGCGGCCACGAGTGTCTTATTTATAAAGATCGTTGCAGATTGCAGACTAAGAGCAGGCAAACGGCCATTGTATGCGCCACCGTTCACCAGAAAAGATGTCGCGCGCGTAAACATACCAAGGATACAAACAACAAATAAACAAATGATCGTACAAATTATTACGTGATTATTAAACGGTCGTATCGTACGCGGTGTGGTCATGTCTAACAGTTATAATATGAAGGAGTTCAGTTCGACGTAAGTGGACACTTTTGAAAATATTAATTAACTTTAAAAACATAATTACATTTTTTTGCAAACCATAGTTGTGCTCTTAACGATAATTTTCCAATATTTTCTTCGTTAATTTTATAAGCGAATATAGCCATATTTTTGATGTCAAACAAACCTCATCACGAACAAGATAATCATTCTGTTACCGAAGGTTAACCACTTTTCAAGTCTGTTGTACTTAAAGTAAGCGGTTTATGGTGCTTGGTAGTTTGAATTTAGTTTAAAATCGAGTGGAATTACCGTATAGACGCATCAAACTTTAGTTTCGAATTAATAAGTAGAGTTCATTGTTGCCAATAAAAACACTTAAGAAAATAAAACGAATTGATCCATGTGCGTAAGAACATTGAGTTCTTGTAGACTTTTATCACTTAGTTTGCGAAGATATTTTAATAATAGGTATTTAAAATTTTCAAGTGCTTTTAGTTCAGTAGACTAATCAGATTTATATTTACCTATATCCACTAGCAGGTAGATAATGCAGACAACCAACCAACTCGCAATATTCATTAGACAATTAAAATAGAAATACACATATATTTTTTTGATATTTGATTATATGATAAGGAATTTTTTTATCACTTAATATATACTACGTCAACAAAACAAAGTATATAAATTTTTGAATAAATAATTATGTAAATATCTCTCCTAGAGCATTTTCTTTAAACATATAATCGTGCGTGTAGAGTGGAGTAGGTACTTTCTCTCTTAGGTATATCATTTCCGGCATTTTAAACAAGATATTTTATAGGTCTTCTAAGTGACTATCGACATATCGGAGACAAATGTAGTTTTTATCTATTTTACAATTTCTTAAACTGTAATATACATAATTACACATTTTAAAATTAAATAAATAGTTTAAAAAATATTATTATTTTTAATTACACACTTAATGTAATTTAAATTTCACACTTAGTGTATTCCATATGAGTTCCGTTGTCTGCCACACCTTAAAAGGAGTCATTTTAAAATAAACTTAGAGTGTAATCTTGCCTGAATTGACGTTTTAGTATAGGTACATAGTAATCTTCGAAATACAATTTTAACTTTCTATGCAGTCAACTACCAAACGGGCAAGAAAATTAGCACCACTATTACATCATTAGTTACTATCGATTGAACAAAAGTTAAAAGCCCAAGATAGCAATTTACTCACAAGACTCGCAATTAACACAAAACTAAAGTAATTGAAATAATAATTGTTGTGAAGAGTGATCTTTTTACAGGTATTTTATTTATTTATAAACCTTAAATACGCAATAATACTATTTACAGATCATGTAGGAGTAGAACTACGTAATAGGTACAAGTTTACAGAATCGTGTTAATTAGTGGTCGGAATTCTTTAAATACTCAAACAAGGTATTTCCTCCTGAGGAATTCCCGGAGCGCTATGACATGGGGTTCTTCAAAAAGGTGTGAAAAGGGCTCTCCTTCAAAGCCGGCGATGCATTGGCGACTCCTCGGTGTTGTAAATGCCCATAGGCGACGGTGACTACTGTCCATCAGCTAGCCAGTATGCCTTATCGTAAACATATAAAACATATAGTATGGACAAAACATACCATTTAACCAAAAATATAATTATTTTAATAAATCTATACTTCTTATATTTTTTGAAGTGACGTGCTTATTTTAAATTAATGTAAAGACGCGTTCGTAAAATTTGGTTTTGGAACAGATGGATTTATTTGTTTGGTTTCGGTGTCGAAAATATAGTATTTTTGCGTTTTTTGTAGTACATAGTAGACAGACCTGAAATATAGTACAATACTACCTGTACAATAATACGGTTGGCAACCCTAGTCCCAATACAACGAAGCTCTATTACTAAGCCTATCTTGTCTGACTCAAAATTATAGCTCTTAAGTGAAAGAAGTAGATACTTGACATGTTTACAAAGTGTGTGCTATAGTGATGTTAATATCGTCAAGTTCTTCATAAAAATAAAAATGTAAATAGACACCCCATGCAAGACATGTGTGACGCTTTTCCCTTGCTCAATTTTAATAATGATGTACAAATATTATCGTACGTACATACGAAATCCTACGTGTGCGAATCCATCCCGCACTTTGCCATTTTTTATCTATACTGTATATTAAAGTTATGCATGAAGGAAACAAGGGAAGTTAAAATAGTAACTAGTAAAGTTTTTTACTATTTTAAGTTGATATTATCGCGGAATTGATAATTTTAATATGTTACGGGTACTCACAATATGCGGTTTATGAATTTCTTTTTGCCGATATTACGACTAGTTAAACTAGTTTCGCCGTGACCACGATCCATGTAACTGGGTCGAAATATCGGCAAAAAGAAATTCAAAAACCGAAATTATTTTAAATTCTCTGTGAGATGTAATACGCGCTTGTGTTCTTCATTGTTCACAAGTGAATCGAGTATGAATATCAATTTTGTTTCTACTCTTGTACCCCATACCTGCGAAATTGAAAATTACATGGATTCGTCGATAAGATTTGAGCCTTAGTACCTCATAAAATAGAGAAAAAATAAAAAGAGAAAAGGAATTATGTGATTTAATACATATAACTAAAATACTGTATAATTCCAAATAATTTTTGATGACCCGCGTGGCCGTGCGGTCACCATACCGGTCTAACGCGCAGTGGGTCCCGGGTTCGATTCCCGGCCTGACAGAAATATGAATGATGAGTTTAGATTTCTGTTCTGGGTCTGGGTGTTTGTGTATTCGTCTTTGTGTGTCCATGGCACCCACGACACAGGAGAAAATCCTAGTGTGGCGTTATGAGTGTAGAAAGCGTGTAACAAATTACACCAACGCTGTAAACGGTAATTAAACGACAACATAACGACAAAAAATTAATCAGAATAAAACGCGGCAATATTAAAATCAAAAACTACACGGTTCAATCATACTCGTATGAACGAAGGCCAGGGTCATTGGGACAAATCTCAATCAAGAGACGAAATTGTTCGAGTGTTGCGGTTAAAACAGTATTCAATCATTCATACAGCACGTGTTACACGTGACTAAGACGTAATTGTACTTTTATTTCTTTATACTTGTAGATGTTAACGTACATAAAATATGTAAATAAATAAAGAGATAAGATACGTCACTTCTCTTTTCAGGGCCGTGGAAGTGTGTCACTAAAATGTTATTTTTAAGGTGTTTTAAATGCTAAACATGGTAATAGGGCCAATTTATCTTTATACAACTATTATGTTCTATGTATTTTTTATAATCATTTATTCATTTGGTTCATCAAAGTACAGTACCTTCTGATTTAAATTTAAATTACAGACAGTTGAAAAGTTCGTGGGACGAAACCCACAATTATTGGCATACATAGTTTGTGTCGCTTTGACTATTAATAATATTATTATCCTTAATATACCTGATTGAACATTGATTTATATACCTGTCATAAGAAATCTTGTTATATAAGATGATGCCAACTTCAGAAATAATGAGAAACTTACAAGAAGTGTTTTTGAGTATTTTCCGATAATCCCTTCATTTAACATTTATTATAACTATGAATATTTTTTGCAATAGCACTGAGCTTGATGACACTTTGCATTTATCGTTTTTTTTATATCGCATCCAATACAAAGAAATATAATTCTTTTCGTATTCAATAAAAAAAATATTGTTTTAAAATTCATGGTTTTGTTTCAATGTTTTTTTTTTATATAATTTATTCAATTTAGATAAGTTTAGTTGACAACTAATCTAAGAAAAGAATGAAAGAGCTGCTTTCAGTAATATATTGGTTTAGGGATTGAACGAAGTCCAATCTCTCGAATTAAATTCAGCCGAGTCGATTGACCGACTTCCTTCACAGAGCCAGAAAAAAATGTGATAGCAGACAAAAAACACACCAGATAAAAAAAAACGGAATCCTTTCAAGATTATGCTTTTTTGAACATTTGTATATAACTGTCTCGTTTCTGAAAAAACAATTGAACGTTAGATGAGCCGATCATGGAAATACCGTAGAATTGCTTAGGGCTAATGAATACTTGAGCCCCTAAAACAGTGCCTGAAACCTATAGTACTTTAATACTGCACTCATAATTTAAACGAATTTCTCAATTCTGTATATCTATTTCCACGAAAAAAACTTCCTCGTACCTCATTTTAATAGGTCATCGTCAACCCATTATTGTCCCACTGCTGGGCACGGGTGTTCTCTCAGAGAGAGTTTTAGGCCATAGTCCACCGCGCTGGCCAAGTGCGAATTGGTAGACTTCACACACCTTTAAGAACTCTTT
>DWNE01009188.1:0-11058 GCA_018249875.1 Cecropterus toxeus | reverse complement strand
GTTTCGTACGATACTCAGAGACGTGATCATATTTACGGATTCCAAATATGAATCTAATGAATAAGTTTTGAATATGCTCAAGCTTATTTAGTTGCTCCTCGGTTAGATCTAGATAGCAAACATCCGCGTAGTCAAGGATAGGATGCAATTAACTCATTGCAAGTGAAACTTTTGTTTTGATAGGTAAAAAGTCTTTAAGAAAGACAAAGTCTTTAAGAAAGCTTTATATTAGTCTTTAAGAATATCAACCCACCTATATTTGGCTTCAGATACAACCCTTGTTCTTAATGGACTGTTTACAAATGTCCATGAGTGGTAGTGACTCACCATTGTTTAAAATCGGACGCCTTGATAAATTTACAAACATCCGTCTTTTTAGCGTAAAACATTCTAGGCCTCTCCCAGTTGTTGGGAGAGGCCTAGAAAGTTCTTCGCTTGAATCCAGTGATTACCTTGTTCATATGAGAATTAATCTCAATAAAAAACTTTTTTAAAGATAACAAGCTTAATCAGCAAACCTATTTTTCCAAAAATATGTACCTTAAATACTTTCCCAATACGTCTGTTAAAGTTACTTTAGCTTAAATAACATAACTAAACACTCAACCGAGCCCCAATAATACTGTGTTCATATTTTATAAGCTTTAAATGGAAAAGTTATTTATTACCCACTCTATCACAAAACTTATATTTGAGGTTTCCAAAAAATGTAATTCATTCTCCATATGTTTCAAATGTGGTGTTCACATCGTAAATATCATTCAACTTCAATTTACTGAAGCCATATACTTTTGCGAACTTAAAATGTCTATTTAACCTTTTACCCTTTAAGGTGTAGAGGTACGTTCACACAATGCCAGTTAGGACTTTTGGAGAGAAATATTTTATAAGATGCGTTTGAAATATAAAACAACTAGAGAAAATTTCACTGTAAGTCACAGGTGCGCTGGTATCCCTAAAACGAAATTGTAGTGCTTAATTTGTAGCTTGTAGCTTGTAGTATTTGTAGCTATTATCTTCAAACGAGAAAAAAAAAACTTTATAAGGCAGCAATAAATTAGATGGTATTCGATCCACGTAAATATTTATTACTTAAAAAAATATTAGGCCTAGGTTATATACACGATTTTTAGTTGAACAACTGTTAAGTTATACTTTAAAAGCATATGGACGTATATTTGTATGTAGATATGTATAACATCAATTATATTAGTGCTTTACGAAAACAATAAAAGAACACATCGATCGCGTCTTGATAATCGACAGTTCAATGTGGTTTGCCTCGACAAAACAATCGATTCACGACTACATTCATAACGACTGAACTGAGTATACACGCAACAACGCCGACTAAACTGTTCGATCATTGTACAAACACACAACTTGACGTAACATATTTGATCGATATAACAATTGTATATATGCGCCTTAGTGTTGTTCCATGATTGGTACTTTAGTGATGTTCAACCCTAAACGAGCTAACCCAGACCGATCAATTTCAGCCGAACACAATTTCTTCGAAACTAGCGAATTACACTTTTTGGGTATCGAAAAAATCTTGTTTAACGTCCTGTCACACTGTCAACTGGCAGCTAACGCGATAAGATAAACTATTGCAATGTGTTTTATTCATTAGCCGTATATTTTTGTATGACTTAGAAATTGCTCTAAACAAGTTCTGCATAGATCTATTTTCTGAATTACAAATTATAATCTAGAAATAGTCAAATGCAGGTAATCTTACTTACTTATTTTGCATAAAAACTGAAATAATAAGGATAAAATGTATCATCGAAGCAACTTTATATAGAATATAGGTTTCATTTGAAGTCAATCAGAGATGCGTTGCTGCTCCTGATGTCTAAGATAAGCTTTTAAAAATAAACTGGGAACCACACCCTTCCATCAAAACGCAAGAACTGCTTCACGCTAAAAATAGGTGCGGCGGTGGTACCGCCCCGATAGAACTAAACTGGTTCTACTTCCTGATAAAAGCTGAGAAGGTATCAAATTAACAAAACGAAGCACGGACATGATTATGAAAAATACCACTACCAGTCACAATCAATTGGTGACTGCGTGTATCAAGGCTTCGGTACAACGACCTGCGTGGCGGAGTGGTCAACGTACCGGTCTGACACGCAATTTTCGAATCCGGGTTCGATTCCCGGCCAGACAGAAATGTAAATGATGAGTTTAGATTTCTGTTCTAGGTCTGGGTGTTTGTGTATTCGTCTTTGTGTGTTCATGGCACCCACTACACAGGAGAGAACCCTACTGTGGGGCTATAAGTGTAGAAAGCGTTTATGTTAGTACAAATACAATACAAAAAATAAATATGTACGTAAGGCGCGGGGCCCGCCACGCACTATTACTTATACGCATACTACTATTATTTTATCGCTTACCCTTACTCGCGGGTGATGCGACATCCTACCCCTCATATTTTCCCTTTAACATTCTTCAAAGAGTATTTACTGTGATAGTCGTTTTATAAAAAATAAATCGTCTTTTGTCTCTGTCGGTCCCATTTCGCGTTATTATAAAGACATTCAGTACAAAGCAAATAAAGAAAATGGAGGAGCTCTCAAGCTTTTGTTTATTTTTCATTTGCTTAAATATATTCATGAGGTTGTTCCTAAAACAAAGCTCTGAATAAACGGTTTATTATTGCTTTAACACCGCGTGATATCGGCATACACCGCCATTACATCTATTTTAATACGTTAATGGCCTTTTTATTTCTGGAAGTTCTAAAATATATAGCAGTTTGCGTTATCGGTAATTTGTTTGTTAGAAGTTTGTTTTGGCTTTTTGTATTAATATTGATTGTGTGGCTATGTTCACGTGTATTATTTTAGTTTTTCTTTTTATAATTATGAAGTAGCAAACGAGCAAGCAGCCCACCTAATGTTAAGTGGCTACTGCCGCCCATGGACATACGTAAGAAACTTCATATAGAACAGGGGTTCTATCTGAAGTCGACCACAGATGCGTTGGTACTCCCGAGGACTGAGATGGTCGCCTCATATAAAAGTGAGCCGGCAATCGAATCCTTCCACCGAAACGCAAGAACTGCTTCACGCTAGAAATAGGTGTGGCTTGTGGTTGGAATGTAGTTGGAAGGTGGTACTTCCCCGGTAGAACTACATTGGTTCTACCACCTGTTAAAATTGTAACGTTATGTGTTCTCGGTTGTCACCTGCGTTTAAATATGTAACTTAACAAACATAGCTACTAGCAACCGAAATCTTAGACATTTTCAATTTTCACAAAGTAGCATTTTTTCAAAAAAGCTTGAAAGAAATAGACATTTTCACCGCGGCGGCGATTAAGAGTGCGCGGTGCGAGCGCCTTCTTGATTTTAATTGTTTTGCACAGAATCCCAATAATTGACGACATGAGTGGCGGAGCGGTCACCATACCGGTCTGACGCACAGTGGGTCCCGGGTTCGATTCCCGGCCAGGCAGAAATATGAATGATGAGTTAAGATTTCTGTTCTGGGTCTGGGTGTTTGTGTATTCGTGTTTGTATGTCCATGGCACCTACGACACAGGAGAAAATCCTAGTGTGGGGGTATGAGTGTCAAAAGCGTGTTTTAAAAAGAAAAAAAGAAAAAGAAAGAAAAAAAAATCTAAAAGAAAATTAGTCTAAGTTACGCTTTGTACGTTAACCTATTAGTCAGTGAATATCCCTTTAAATTGGATCAAGATTAGCCAGAACAAACAGGCAGACAGACACA
This sequence comes from Cecropterus toxeus, assembly GCA_018249875.1. Taxonomy (NCBI): domain Eukaryota; kingdom Metazoa; phylum Arthropoda; class Insecta; order Lepidoptera; family Hesperiidae; genus Cecropterus; species Cecropterus toxeus. The sequence goes on along the minus strand of DWNE01009188.1, from coordinate 7,315 downwards.
TAAACAACAAAAATTTTCTAATTGTTTATTGTTATAGTCGTATCATCGGCTGCAATTGGCGGAATAAAGTTTCTTTCTTTCTTTTTTCTTGTCAAACCACATTTTAGCATTAATTATGTCAGTCAACGAAGAGACACAGCTGATGAGGCCTTAAATACAGTTTGATGTGAGGATTTGGAAACTCCGTTCTAATATAATTTAGATTAAAACAAACGACAGGCGAAAGGATTACGCAATACAGTTTCAGTTAGTCATTAATATCTGATAAGTCACGGGTACGTTTATAGACAAGCGGAAAAACGCATTATCAAATTAATTAATGCATTATACACTTACTGTACAACTAATTTATTCCCGGGGCTCTACACGCTTATTATATTCCATATGGTAATGTAGGTCATAAATTATTTGTGTACCGAATTTCAGTGAAATTAGACAAGTAGTTTTTGTGCGAAACAGTAAAAAACATTCTCACAAACTTTGAGCCGCGTAGCGGTCATTATACCAGGTCTGACACCGACTGGGTCCCCGTTTCGATCCCCGGCCAGACAGAAATGTGGATGATGAGTTTAGATTTCTGTTCTGGGTCTGTGTGCATGTGTATTCGTCTTTGTGTAATCCTACTGTGGGGCTATGCATTTATAATATTAGTAAGAAGATTAGATATTGAGACCAGGCGGTAGAACCAGTATAGCTTCACCGGGGAGATATCTCCGTACACTTATTTCTAGCGTGAAGCAGTTCTTGCGTTTCGGTGAAAGGCTGTGGTTTCCGGCTTACGTATGTAAATAATAAATAATGTATACTTTAACAATACTATATTTTAATGACAAGGATATAACTGAACCGTTTTGGATGAGATATTTAGAGTAGCATACTTATTAAATAAAAAAGTAAGGTTTCATTGTGAATATTGAAAAACTTCAATAAACAAAGAATCTCGTAACTTTTTTAATAGATTTATAGTTATTTTAAGCTGAACTTTTAAGTTAATCTTTGTTAAACTATATTTTGGAAAGAGCAAAGAAAATTCACCATTTATTTATAAAAAATATTAATTCTCTGCTGGAAGTTTTAGGTTTACTTTTTCTATTATGATGACAATTTACCGACGCTAAGTGGGTCCTCCACTTAGCGTCGGTAAATTAATGGTATTTGCATGGATATTAACTGTACTCTAAGATCCGACTGCATTATTCATATGTTTATCTGATATTAAATTAAAACACATGTTTATAATATCATATTAATAAAGAGATATACCTAAGGTTAGAAATCTTCCTATTTAAAAAATCTAGTTATCCTTTTTAAAGAACAACTTGACTTTAAAAACTTATTTTTATAAATTAAATTGTAAACTAATATATATTTTTAACAACACTTATTATCGTAACTTAAATTGTATTATAACGTTAAAAAAATTTAATACTCTGCAATTTTATGTTAATACGTGCGACCATTTTTTGACTCTGATAAAATTACAAATGGAAATATAATTCAAAACAGATAGGTACCAAAGTCACTTGACGGGATCTCAGACTTTAATAACTTCCTGACTTATTGAGTTCCATGAAAAAATTACAAAACAACCGAAGTGGCTACTCACAGGGAGTAAAGTATTTACTTGACTTCAATATCGTAAGTATGGTTAAGAATAAATTAGGAATAAGTGTTTGGTTCATTTATAATATTAAGATTGGCAATATTTATGCCTTAACCCTAATTGCAAATTGTTGGGCAACGACATGCAACGTCTTTTTTATAACATTGAACTAGCAAACAAGCATTTAGAGGTGGTGGAACTAAAATAGTTCGACCGGGTGAGTACCACCGCCACACCTATTACTAGCGTGACTAGCGTGAGGCAGTTTCTGCGTTTCGGTTGTAGGGTGTGGTTGCCGGCTCACTTGTATTTGAAGCGAACAACTTTATCCTTGAGTGTAGCAACGCATCTGTGATCGACTTCAGAAAGAACACCTGTTTTGTATGTAGGGCGGCGGTGACCATTTACTATTAGGTGTACTGCATACTGGCTGGCTACTTGCTACTTGATAAAAAAAGTCTCGATGCTTCTATTTGATTACCTCTAAGCTATCCTCGATTATTCAAAATTCCTATTTTGAAAAGGACATGCTATTTTCCGTTTCATACAATCGTCAATATCAGAGTCATTGTCACTTGATTACCTCCTCGTTTCCCCCGGAATTACAATCCTCATTTTAGAGCTACAAACCATTTTCCGTTTCATTAACTAGTGAAACGTGAAACTAGTATGGTTCAACCGGGAAGGAACCACTGACATAACTAGTTCTAGCGTGTTTCGGTGCAAGTGTTACAGGCTCATTTTCATATCAGGCAACCATCTAGACCTCGGGAATATCAACGTATCTGTGATTGACTTCAAATTAAACATCTGTTTCTATAAAGATGCTTTTAGATGTCTATGAGCCGTAGAGATCATTGTCATTAAGTGGACTGTATGCTCGTTTTGTACAAATCTGTTAAAATTTATATTTCAAAATAACCAATAATTTACTTTCATTGTACGCAAATCAACATTATCCACGAAGCTGTCACTTGATTACCTCCACACCTCCCTTTGAATTAGAATCGAAATCTTCATTATAAATCGACAAGCCATTTTCCGTTTCATTTGCTATATGTAATTTTTGCCACCTTTTATCTCCGGCTGTAATTTATTTGAAAGCCAGTTGCTTCCCAATCGTTTAGCGATAGGGTATTTGATTTGTGTACCTCGGAATTTATTATTAGCTAATTTATGGTATTACGAGTTTTTTTGCGGCTGTCGATTGAGTTATTTACTACGGTAAAAAGTCCTATGTGTTAATGATTTTGCGTGATTTTGCGTGAAAGAGTAATAAAGCCACAAATATCTTCAGAAACTTTTGTATTTTAATATTAAGTAAGATTTGTAACTATTTTCCGTGTAACTTTGGTTCAAATTTATTACGCTAAATTATTTTCATCATCATATATCCATTATTGTCCAACTGCTAGGCACGAGTCTTCTCTCAGAATGAGAGAGTTTTTAGGCCATCGTCCACCGCGCTGGCAGAGTGCGAATTGGTAGATATCACATACCTTTGAGAACTCTTATTTTTAGAGGACTCTCAGGTGTGCAGGTTTCTTTGCGATGTTTTTCTTCACTGTAAAGCAGCGATAATTAATATCTAATATGCACATCTTTTTGATTGTTGACTACCCTTGTTGCCATACTACAACGATATATTAAGTACTGGTGTGTTTAGTTTTAAAGGTATCGTAATCGGGGATAAAACAATGGATTTATGGACGACCATAGATAGAATTTTGGGGTTCAGAACAGATTTGTATGTGGCAGCCTACTTACCACGTTAGATGCTCTTCTCGTTAGTTACTTCGATTTTATATACTAAATACGTTAATTGGCCTTCATCTTGTACATAGTTATGATACATAACCCTTTGAATAAGAAAGCGTCCGTAAAATAAATCACATTGATATGCCGTGACACGGTCTCGACTTTTGCGTACAATAACATAATGTTTTAGTACAGAGGCTGGTCATAAAGTTACCAACAATTTTCTCTTTATTCATATTCTCATTTTTCTTAAGTAACCAATTTGTAACTTACTTTTAAATGATTTAAATCTAGCCATTTGCAGGTTAGCTAGTTGTAAAACAGAGGTTCGGTTTTATCGTAACATCGTGCGCTGAAGCGTAATCTAATTGGATCAAACTATCCGGATCTTCGAACCATTCGATTACGTAGAGTTAATTAGAGGTAAAGAATTGCAGGCTATACTTTAGAAACAGACAAAATACCGGAATATTCTCCTTATTAAATACGTATTATATTTTTTTATAAAAACTATACTTTGTGTTAAGCTAGCCTGTTGCTGGAGTTCCAGGATCAGAATAGAGCTACAGTATCTCGTGTCTGCGTAAAAGGAGACAAGCGTAGGGCTTTCGGGGTTGGAGGGCGAGCGTAGGAGCTCGATCCGAAAGATTACACGGTGCGGCGGGTCCAACCGCTCACCTGGGTGGAGCCCGATGGGGCAACGCGCTCAAAGGACTCCAGGTGTTTGTGTTTAAGAGGTTTAGTGCGGTAAAATCCCGCATAACCTAGCGGACGGCGTCGGGTACCTTTTTAATGTCTCTCCATTGTGAACTAAAAAAAGGTATATTAAGCTGCCTCCGTTATAACTGGTATTCACTAATTAATTGATTCACAGGATTGTTTTACATACAGTTTGTTTATTTCTGTGTCGTCATAAAATTATTATCTGCGGATTTATTTAAAGAGAATATTAAGAATTATTAACTATTTTGTCGAAAACTGAAATAAAACGTTAAATTATATATATCATTATGAACGAAAAAATCTTTCTACACACACATATGTTTCAGGCTTCTCCTATTATTTTATCACGTTCAAATGAGCATGTAGACCTCTTGATGGTAAGTGGTTCTTGTCGCTCATCGACATCTGTAAGTATCTTCATATGAAACAGGGGTACTATTTGAAGTCGGTCATAGATGCCTTACTACTCCCACGAATTAAGATGCTCACCTAAATGACCTGGCTTCGACTCCCTTCCACCGAATCGCAAAAACTACTTCATGCCTGACATACGTGTGTAAACCTCTCCTGTCGAACTAAGCTGGTTCGACCACCTGCTGAAATTGTAACAAAAGATAGCGAGATACGTGTCCAGAATGAGATAAAAAATTAGGCCTTCTTTTAATACGAAATACATCTTTTTACGCTTATACCAAACTTGAAATCTTCGAATACGACCTGCAGTCATTTCTTGATCGAATTTTAAAAGCGTAAGCTTTAATACCCTTATGCTAAGAAATATTTTACAATTATTTATTTTTAAATTTCACTTTTAGCGTAAATAACACTTTTATTTATTTTAAACCATAACTAGAGAAAAAAATACGTTAGAAAATGACAATACGAAAACCTACTCAAAGAAAGACATTAAACCGTTCTAAAAAGATGTCTAGTTCTGAATGAATGGCCCTACAATTAAAAACAGCGGTGCCCGGTATATAGCGGCCGATTAGCGAACGAGGGGCTTTCTTACACGCTATAAACCTTACGAATCTTGATCCCGGCCGGTCTACCGTGTACATTAACGGCTGTAAAGACGGTGTCCAGTATAAGCAATGCCAAAAATGAGATATTTTTTTTATTTTATTAATATGAAGTAGCAAACGAGCAAGCAGCTCCAAGTGTTTACTGCCGCCCATGGACGTAAGCAACCTCATAGAGAACAGGGGATCTATATGAAGTCGACCACAGATGCGTTGCCACTTCTGAGGACTGAGATGGTCGCCTCATATAAAAGTGAGCCGGCAACCAAAATCATATTCTTAATTCATGAAAAAGTAGCGAGGATATAAAGAATCTATCATTTGGCAGAGGGACACGTTCCGTCAAGCTAGTTGATTTTTTATGATATAAAAAGCAAAACAGCATCAAGCTCAGATGGTAAGTGGCCACAGATGTTCATGGGTGGCAACCCATGGATATGTAATCAATCCCAGGTACGATTTGTTTGAGGCTAGCCACAGATGAGTTGCTACTTCTAATGACTTTGTTGGAATGCCACAGATTATGTGAAAATTTGCTATTGGCGCTATAGTACAAAATAGAATATAATTAATATTTAAGGGCGGCTCCTACACGCCACACTACACGTGATTTTTTGCCGTATTTTATTAATAATGGTGCGGAACCTTTCGTGCGCAAGTCGGATTCACGCTTGGCCGGTTCTTTTATTACAGGTCGCAGTCTATATACACATTACAAGTGGTTTTCATGAACGTATGACATCCACTATTTTTTCCATTTTTTATTAGGTTAGATCAGCATAGTGTTCAACTTCGTGAAGTAGTGAAGTATTCAGTGGGTTAGGTGCCTTACACACATATTTCACTAGCAAACCTTATCGGAGCAGCACGAATGCATTATGTAAAAGCGCAGCCTTAAACGATACCATCTTGTTGCACCGAATCGCCGGCAGTTCGGCTGGATGCACGCCAAGACTGATTTGTGTGTCGTTCAATATATTTTATTGATAAAATAAGTAGCTTTGAATTTCATGCATGTTTAAGCTTGAAGAATTTTTGCCTAGTTTCAGCTTATACTTAAACTAGTATTAGATTGAAAGGTATGGTTTAAACGAGGTATTGTTTAAACGAGGTGTGGATACACCTAGTATTTCCAGCGTGAAGTAGTTTTTGTGCGATGGAAATGTTTGGAAGCCGCTGTCTTACTTATGAAGCAACATTCTCAGTCCGTTGAACTAACAACATACCTGTCAACTTTAGGCAGAACGCCAATCTACATAAAGTTGGTTCCAGAGGTGTATACGTGGTAGAGTTCTGGATGAAGTAAAAAATAATGGAGTGGTTATTTTCCCCAATAATGCGTATGACCCTTATCATTCGCTTAAAAAAGAGAGAGATACGTGAGACTTTCCAACCCTGTCTTCGTGGTAATAATGTCTTCTTCAGATCGGAATATAGGATTCGGATAGGAATCCAATCCAATTTGGGGATAGTTACATTTCTATAGACAACCGGCTGATAACGAAGGTCCTCATGCTGCGACTATGTTAAGCAAAGAAGTACTTGTTGCCCCACGACCAGGTGGACCGATGACCTGTAGAAGAAGAAAGTTGGATTCAGAAGGGACAAGACCGTTTGGAGCGGCGCCATTTAGTCAAGGCCGGCCACATTGGACGGTGGTGATCATATATTATGAGATGAAGGAACCATGGAAAAATACCAAACCTACTTTATTTTAATAGGAAAGTAACAAAAACAGAAGCACCTATATATCTTATTCCAGATCACTTCGAGAGATTGATCGATTGCAAAATACTTTGTCGCGAGGCTTGATCGAGTCAACGTATCAAATCATTCTGAAGGGGAACGAATGAACAAGCATTAGAACAAGTGATGGCGTGAACGTGCCACATTTGAACAAATTGGAAAAATAAATGAAATGTTGTAGGCGAAGGATTCAATAAAGTCGTGTTTGGAGTGATACTTTTTAGACGTGTTTGGGAACATTTTAACGCGTCACAAGAAATAGACTTGGTAAAGTTAACGATATAAGTACGTTTTAATATTTTACATGCATTACTATATTCTAGCAATTATTATTATTATTATTATTATTTTATAAATTTGAAGTAGCAAACGAGCAAGCAGCCCAACTGATGGTAAGTGGTTACTGCCGCCCATGGTCATTTGTAAGCAACTTCATATAGAACAGGAGTTCTATCTGAAGTCC
>DWNE01009187.1:0-11058 GCA_018249875.1 Cecropterus toxeus | reverse complement strand
AAAGCACCAGCGGAAAATCCCCCGGGGGGTTTCGGCCCTTTTTTTCCTCGTCCCATTTTTTTAAATTGTTTTTTTTTTTTCTTTTTACCCCCCCCCCCCCCCCCCCTAAATTAAAATCCTAGACTCATTAGTGGTCTACTACATTACATTACAAAGGATCCGAACTCAAAGTTTCCTGTACAAAAACCGTTGTAAATATTTAATAATCCGAGCTTCACCAAAAACTTTTGTATCTGGTGCAAATTTCTTTAATTTTTGCTTCAATATTCTTGCGCTTTTACCTCTGCTTGCTTCGAAAGCTTTGCTTTATGCATCTTAAAGTGACTGAACATGCACTCAGGCGTATCTTATAAAGGACGTTAGCTTTCTAGTACGTACTTTACCTACTTATAGACATTATTTTTTACATAAATTTATCTTTGATTCTAATATTTGGACAGGGAAGGGGCTGTGTGCAAGTATAAAGATACGAAAATAAATCTGAAAATGACAGACTTTGATCTTAATCAATCTAATCAGGAAAATCTCGCGATAAGTTTTTATATGATATAAAATTATATAATCCAACAAAATAAGGGGTTTTACTAAGGGTTTTTTTTATGTATTTTACTAATATTGAACGCGATCGGTCCCAATGTATTGCATGAGTAAATCATTTATTATACTACACAATTTGGCAGAATTTTTTACACTTAATTTACTGTGTGCAAGAACTTTATCTATCTTTTTTGATCTGAGTTGTAAGGAATAAAAAAGTATTTTACATTTCAGCGCTAAATCTCATTTCTCATTCGAATTCCTTTTGAATTTCCTTGCATTTCATATCGCTGACGTCTGCGTTCTAAATAAAGGCGTTCTTTGAATATTTTTCCTAACGAGGACAAATCCGACAAGCCTTACTTTTATGCTAGTTCATATTTTTTTATTTCATCGATATAATTAAATAACTACTAAATATTATAACTTTTAGGTAGGTAACTGAAGTGAAACTAGCTATTGCCTTACTATTAAAATTAATTTAATGTACCGTGGAAAGAACTTAGGAGGTTACCCCAGGAATGTTGTGCATACTTAAATTCTCAATTTAAGATACATATAACTTTAATCTGGGACTCGATCCTTGGACATTTGCCGATTTGGATTGGCCGAAGTTAATGAATTTACAGCTATTATTTATTTCTTTATTTTTTTTATGGTACGGAATTAGAAAATGAGCATACAGTCCACGTGATGGTATGTGGCCACTGCCGTCCATGGACATCTGTTATAGACTCAAAATAAGATCAGAATCTTATCCTAATGCACAGGTGCGTTACTACCCCTGAAGACTAAGTTGAAATGCTTCAGATAAGTATGTCTCCCTTACCATACCCTTCAGCTCAGAGCACATCATCGCATAACTTTGCTTATAAGGCAGACAGAGATGTGGCGATAAAAAAAATAGTTCAAAAATAGTCACAAATAGTTCTACATTTGAATTAAATAAATAAAAACATTTAATTGTATGTTAATCGTTGATTGCAATCATATAAATTGCGGATGTCATTCCCTGCGTTTTGGGAATTGTCTGTCGTGTTAATGAGCCGGAACGACAATTAATAGCATGGAAATCATTACCAAGAATTATCTTCATCAAGTTTTCACTGTCCTGATTATAAATCTTCTGACAGAATGACAAAATGTCGTTTAAATCGCTACATTTAGATGAGGTCCAAGGTCTAAGATCCAAGGTGATATGTTAGAAATTGATTACCACTCCTTTAGTGTGGATAAAACATCGTGAGGAAACCTACATACGTAAGAGTTCTTAAAAAGAAGTTCTCAAAAGATGTTGAAGACTACTCGTATATACGAGTAGACTTCACACATCTTTTGAGCATTTCTACGTACGAAAGCGTTATCTTACTATATTTTTTTATTATATTGAAGTAGCAAAGAGCATGCAGTTCACCTGATGATAAGTGGTTACTGCCGCCATGGATATAAGTAAGCAACTTCATATAGAATAGAGGTTCTATCTTAAGTCGATCACAGATGCGTTGCTACTCCTGAGGACTGAGAGGGTCGCCTCATCAGAGAGCCGGCAACTACACCCTTCCAACGAAACACTAGAACATACTGACTGGCTGTAAAATTGATATGTGTGGTAACAATAGACGCTAGACCTGGAGTCTACCATCCACATATCGATTATTATATGGACATCCTTAAACTTTAACTCATGTGTTTTTGACGTGCTCATGGATCGCAGCGGGAAAAGGGTGCTGCACGAAGTTTTTAATTAATTGCTCATACTGTATGACTTGATTTAATAATTATTTGTATCAGGCAAATTATTAATAGATTCTACTAAGATTATAAATGCGAAATTTTTTCAGGATATATGTGTGTTTGTTATATTTTTAATACAAAAATCAATTGGTTGGATTTAACTGAGATTTAGTCAAAGAAAGAAAGAAGTTTATTGTGGACAAAAGGTTACATAGATGACAATAAATTCAGTTAAGGGCGTTTATGTCCTGCCTTTCATAGGCGTACAATATAATAATGATGGCAAGAAATATAATATTATTAATTGAATAAATCAGACCATTTGATTACAATATTGATAATATTTATCAATATTGTAATTAAATGGTTGCTGGAATAGTCTAGTTGTGCGTAATAAAAGAACTGCTGTGACCAACAAGGGAATAACCATTGTAGTAACCACGTAATTAATTGTGCACCATTTTAAATGTTTGTCACAAACATTCTACAAATATACATATGGTACGTAAGTGTTATTCAACGTCCAACAATTGATATCCCGCTTTCGCCCCTGGTCCCGTTAACAGCTCCCGACGGGACGCATGTCAACCGCAACACAGATTTATATAGTTACAACTGGTATTATTGTCTCAGCGTTATATAACTTGTTAATAGACAAACTGACTATAGGTCTTAGAGTAGAATCGATAACTTTAAATGGTTAAAGGGATATTCAAGGACACTGACGTAGCTCAAAAGGCAAGCCAGCTGAAGTGGCATTAAGCTGGTCATATTTGCCGTGTATCCGACAATCGTAAGAGTAAACGATTGTTATAGTCGAGACCGCATCTGATTAAACGTAGCATCGAACGGGTAATCAAGAGGGCTTCAAGGAGAATCAGGAGGAGGACGACTATCAAAAAAAGAAGAAGAACGGGCTCAGTGGCGCGCCTTGAGGGAGGCCTATGTCCAGCAGTGGACTGATGCGGACCGATGACGATGTTACAGATACTGACGGTACGGTGTAGGCAATATTAGAAGTAAAGTAATTAATACTTTACTGCTAATACATTTCCATTATAACGATCCATGCAACTGAGTGAAAAAATGGGAACAGCGTAACGTACCCATACGTCACGTATTAAAATGAAACAGGATAGTCGACACAGGCAATAGAATCATTTATATCTTATATCTGTTTTCGGTTCGGTTAGATTCGATTATATTCGGTTTAATTTGATTCAGTTGGATTTCATTGAATTCCATACGAATCGACTTGATCCTATTCGATTCAGTCTGACCTGTAATAAGATATACTCGTACATCGTACTACTTGTAGCCAGCATTCGGGAGAAATATGACAGGTTAAAAATACAATGTGCAGTCACTTCTTTAGTACACGTTGCTGTTTATTCATATTGAAAGAAAACATCGTGATAAAAAGTATTCAAAAACTTGAACGTTTTTTACCTGACTGCGTCAGAAGGAAAATAGTGTTTTTCGAACGAGTGTATTTATGTATGTTTATATGTGTGTATGTATGGACAATATATTCTTTGGCACGCGCTAGAGCTCATACGGCTTGACGGATTGTGACATATGACATATCATGAACGGTCTCAGCTTGCAGGGTGTAGTAGGCTATATAAATTTCTAAAATAGCGCCTGTAAATAGATAAAAATGGGGGATTAAAATGAAAGCTAGTAAATAGACCATTTCAAAAATATAAACATTTATTATTATACTTTTACGTTACTATTTTGACAAAAACTCATAAAAAGCTTTGAGTTAAATATGTAATTAAATAAAAACATTTAAAAACAATGAGCTGGAGGATATCAGTCATTTTTAAGCAGTCGAGTTTTTTGGTTTAAATAATTTGATAGTGTTATTTTAAGAACTATGTCAAAAGTTTTTTTTTGTTTCTTCGTGGTGATAATCAATATCTAAGCTAATGTTGATGTTTGTATGTGACAAAATACTCGTAGTTTATATATTTTTGCTAACGAACGTGTATATCGCAAGGCATATAAGTCCATATACAAGGTTATGCAAGTCTCCCATACCTGACGAACAGAGCACATGAATTTGAATATTCCTGCAAACTTGTGAACCATGAAAAACAAACCTAGCAAAATCTCACACGGAAATCTTAAAAGATTTCTATATTGATCTTATACGAGTGTAAAGCCTACAAATCGTAATCCCTACAAATCCGCGAGAAGAGCGTTGTAAAATAGAACAACAATATTGGTTTGAAGGTAAAAATATAAAAAAATACAAAATATTTTTTGGAAGCACATACATTTTTTATTATATCACAACCAGCTTAATCAAAGACGCGAATTGCAGATTTAAATCCCAAGCCGACGTAAAGCGACTTAATAACTCACATAAGGCAACATTCCCACGAAACATATGTGAAAGTAATCCACTTACCACATTTTGAGGAAGATTTTCTGGAAAATCCGTGAGCAAGTCTCAATTTGCGGAATTGGGAGGCAATGACGGATCGCCCCATTATTTCCGCGCGGGGAATTGCCTCGTGACGCGTGAGTGTGTGCGCTTTGCCAATCTACCGATATCTACACCATTAGATATCTCCAATATCAATCTTGACGACCCGCGAAGCAGAGCAGTCACCATACCAGTCTGACACGCAGTGGGTCCCGGGTTCGACAACGGCCAGACAGAAATGAGAATGATGAGTTTAAATTTCTCTTCTGGGTCTGGGTGTTTGTGTATTCGTCTTTGTCTGTCCATGGTACTCACGACACAGGAGAAAATCCTACTGTGGGGCTATGAGTGTAGAAAGTAAGTATAAGTTTACGTTTATGTAAAATCGATAATATATTATATTGGTACAGTATTTATTACATGATATCAAGGATATACGTTATACTCTGTGAGCCATAAATAAGGTTCTATGTATAACACACCTTACTATTGTCGTATATCTTGACAGTAGCTGAATTCATCTAAAAGACATGCCGTATCAATACATGTTATAAAGAATTTAAATCCGCGTGTCTGTATATCGCATATACTTGCAAAAAGATAGTTTTAGACTAAAAAAATAATAGACATTTGTTTAATATTTAGTATTATAAAGAATAGGTTTTAGTTCCCATTATTTCCTCTGTGTTTGACATTGTATAATATCACTGTACTATAATATATTTTCAATCCAGTACGGATTGTAAATCCATTAAAAATCCGTTATGGATTGAATACATTATTTGTAGTCTGCACATTAAGGTAACAATTAGTTTTTAGTTCATTGTAATCTATCTATCCTATAAAATATTGTTACAATAAAAAGCTGCATTTTATTAAACGCGAATGAAGTGGCGGCTAAATTAATACTAATTATAACTATACGTTTTTAGTACTGATTTTCGCGACCTTACAACAGTGGCGTAGCGTGGGCTTACGCCGCATTTGCAAATTTTAGTAACATCTAACCGAAACAAAAACGACAATATCTAACTTGACGATCAAAAAAAAGACAATATCTAACTTGACGATCAAAAAAAAGACAATATGTAACTTGACGACCAAAAAAAACGACAATATCTAACTTGACGACAAAACAAGGTTGGCAAATCTCCCCCCCCCCCATATTTTATGCCGCCCCTCAAAATGTGCCACCTAGGCCGAACCGCCCCTCCGCCAACGCTACGCCACTACCTTACAATTAAATAATTGGCAGTATAGTGAACGTCCACAGTGAGCATCGATTGTTCCAACTCTTAAAATATTATATTTAAAACAGATACAGTAATTGTATGAATTGCGTCACTGACACACCCTTTCTGGCTATTAACAGCAGTGTTCACAGTTCCGTTATGTTTTGAAGTATGTGGTAAAGGAGAAATCCTCGAGTTGTTCTAAGTTATTTTTAGGGGTAGCAAAGTATTTTAAGCCAACCTCAACTAAAACTAGTATTATCTTGAGTTGTTTACAGATGTCCATGAGCAGCAGTGGCCACAATTTCAGAGTTCAATTTCTATTTTTTAACGAGAAACATGAGGAGCGCCCTTTGAAGAAATGTTGTGGAGGCGTCGTTGCTACATCTTTTTTTCTGTACTATTACTGCGCGCTGCGCTTTCTCGTTGAATAAGTCTTAATATGCGCTGTTGCTTTCTCGTTAAATAAGTCTAAAAGACACAAAGCCTTCCGATATTCAGGGGGAGCAAAATACCTGTGATCAACCTCAGGTTGGTATTAAATTCTCCATTCGTTCTATTTAGGGTTGAATATACATGTATGCTGATAGCTGTGGTTACTAGACATTAGGCGGGCTATTATACTCATTTGCTACTTCAATTCCAAAAAACATTATCTGACAGTTTACAGAACGAAACCGTGGCAAAATACTAGAGCTATATATTTCACGTCTTTCAAGTTATTCGACCTAATTTTACGACGACGAATTTCTCCCTTGCTCGCAGGTGTGAAGATGGAAAATCGCGTAGCACGAAAAGAAATACCGTTTCATATACGGCTGTATAAACAATAAGTTGCGTAGTTATTTTTTACTGTTATTGCTCGTGTTACATTATCTTGCCGAGTTTCGTATGGGGGACGCATTTCGGAATGCCTCGAATTACATTTTATCCGTTAACGTTATTGTTTTATTAAAATGTCAGTACGCAAGGAATATTTAGACTCCATTTGCGAACCCTTTTTGTTTTGCATTAAAATATATTAGAGACTTACTTGATAATTCTAAAAGGAACATTAGAATTTCAGTACCTTTGAGTTAACGATATTATAATGGTACCAAAAAAGTACCAATTTTTAAATTAAATTTAGCGTTTCAAATAACAGTGTATAAGTCTACTTGCAGGTGGAATTATCATTGTATTGATCAATTTGATTGAAATAATCTATATTCAAAAGATTTTGTTCATATTTTGGCCTCATTTAGATTATATAGACGTTAAGATAGACGATTTAGATAGACGAATAAGTTACAAATTACATAACCGATGAAAAAATATAGTAACTGAAAAAGTACGATAAGATTGTTTATGTTTATCTGATTAATTAAATTTAATTAAAATAAACATACGGATAAAGTCTTGATATAAATAACGCCTTGATTTTCAGTAAATAAAACGTTTAAACGAAAGAATATTTAGTCCGTTTATCTCAAGAGCCATTATGAAAGTTGGAGATGCTTCCTGTAATTTCTTTCTCTAGTACAGGAATGATGTAGAGCGACATAATGTGCAGAAAAGTAGTAATTTGACTAAGCAGTGTGTAGTTTTTAAGGGGCTAGCTTTTTCCGCAATTTCTCTCAAGTCGCCAAGAGATGGCGCCACCCGCATTCTGAATCTCTATATCGATAACCGATAACTTGCCGTAATAATAATTCAATTTTTAGGGTCAAATATTGCAACTGAAATTTAGCTATTATTTACCAATTAAATTTAAATTTTGCCTATACACGTTTGAATGTCGCACACACACATCACATGATTTGCTTATCATGCATCAACATCGACATCGATCATTCTAAATTCAAAATGGCGGATATTCTAAGATGGCGAACTATTTTTATTGTACTCACTTAACATGGGTATTAAATTAAAGGGATAAGAGGAACAAGAAAAAACAAAAAAGACTAATAAAAAGCTTATTTATGGAAAATAATTAGAAATGATATTATTTTTACATCTGAAATATATACGAACACGTAAAATCACCGGACTGACGTTAACGGAACTCGGTTTTGCTTCAGGCATAATCACCTCGCGTTATATGGGATCTCGCGATCTAAACTAAGTACTTAACGCAAAATTTTCTATTCTTCTCATTCGCCTGGTTAGTACTTTAGCTACCACTCGACCAACGATTTGGTGGCCGCCAGTTAGGAGTTCTGTAAATGCCTTACTTTAATGTAATTCCTTTATAGTCTTTAGTAATAGTATAAGTTGTATATTTTTAATATACTTAAAAATTATATAATAATGATGCTGTAAATTTAGTACTTTTATTATAGTTAAAATTATTATTGCACGCCAACAGGCAGAATTTAGCGGATATAAATATAATGAATTGTAACATGTTTACACCTAAATTCAGCAAATAAATGATGATTATTGCTATTATTATTATTTCATCAATTTAAGAGACCTTATGTAATTTGTCTTGATTTCAAACAAGTATGATCGTTTTTTATTGCAGAATGTAAACTGTGTTTCACAATTTTCGCACCCTACATTATGTATATTAAAATATGTATATGACAAATACGGTGTAAGAGTTTGCATAATTATGTACTCAATATAATGAGAAAATGGCTTAATTATCGCAAATTTGTAAAAACTTAAATTTAAATTATCACTATTGCTTATTAAACATACATCAGCGCGAATCTGATTTTGTAACGGGAAATGTAAAAACGCTTCAATTTAAATAAACACAAACGGAATTTGTTTACTGTATTAATTTGTTACCAGTTAACAAAAATGCCACTGACCGGCGCCAATTTGCAATTTTGTCAACAAAATAATTGGAAAAACCGGACAACACATGCAATTGTTTTTCACTGTTAAATAAATCATACTTTCAATATTTTTCAGATCACACTTTCTACACTCACGATCAAATACAGTTGTTAGTTAATTATTTTTTTAACTTTTTGTCATATTTCATTCAGCAATATCTTATACATCTCTGCGATTAAATAACGTAAATTTCAGGTACATTTTTTTAAATAATTTATATAATAAACTTTCTTGTTATTTGTCTGTCGTACACGTGACTGGTGTGTTCGCCTGGTTATAAAAAAATATAAGAATTGCGGTACGGAAATCTCTTCATACAATTTGGTGGTCTTTGTATCTATGTGAACTTTAATTCAACACATTCAAAAGTAACAAATAAGTTGCTTATTGCGATGTGCCTCCACCCATATCACCGTTATCGCCTGTTGCATATGATCCCGCACACACACATACACATCGCAAGAAGTTCGCGCCTCCATAATAATAAACCACCTGCCGGGAAATACTGTAGCGGATTCCGAAACTACAGAGACACGATACACCTACAATAACAATATTAAAAACTAACATTGTATATCTAAAAATTTGTTATAGATAAAAAGTCGTTAGCAAGTGGAGTCGCCAGTGACAGTCGGTAGTGTCGATTTTCGTGTGAAATTTCAATGTAACTGTTTTTTTAGCTAAAATTCCCAAACGATAAATGGTTTGGCCCGGGACTTTAGGCCTTGACCTTCCAGACTCTACTTAAGACTAAGAATTTTACACTTCATTTTGTAATTGTAATAAAAGCAATTGTAAAAAATATATATTTTCATTTTTAAAGTTTGTATTACGTTTGCTGCGTTAATATAATTAAATACAATAATTATTCTGATATAATTAAATAGTTAATATAATATATTGTGATTATTCTAATTTCAAACATGAACCTAATACTTAAGAAGATATATCAATTTAGTATTCAATTGTGAATATATTTATTTATTTAAATACTACGCATTCTCCGAAACCAATTGGTGAAACCTAATTCATTCGTTTTAGCAGCAAATTAAAAACGTTTGAAAACTAATATTTATACATATATGCTCTTCGATTTGGCGATTTAATTACGCGAAGCCCTAAAACACCTCAAAATATATTTGACGTCTCACAGCTTTACAAAGATGACTATTTTTTATAAATTTATTCCGGGAATACAACGAGATTCCTGCTGGGAAATCAGCTGAAACAGCGAGGCTGTACATAAAAGGTTTATAGTGAAAAATAAATGAACAATACGTAAGCCTATTACCGTTCGGATTTCGTGAAGTTTAAAGTGAACGTTATTTTATGGTCCATTTTGGAATTCTCTCTTTGACCTTTGTTGTTTGGACTTTCGGATTAATTAGCTCTAAGTTAAATAAGTTTGAAATGTATGTAAAGGAATACTAAATATATAGGGTTATTCAAATATACAACAAGGAGTTCAGCTTTACAATGGTCCGAAAATGTTTTTAACTTGAGTATACATCACGCTTTCTCCCTCACGCTGCTCGCCGTATGATAAGATTTTATCCACATTAAGTGAACTTTGAAAAGAAGAAACACACGAGGCTGACCACCTTAGACTGGGGGTCGAAGAAGCCGGACTAAAATAGGACTCATAGGAAATTTGTAATTGTAGTTGTTTACAGGCAACCATTAGGGTCTTAAATGTCTAAAACAACAGCGATTTCTATTAATTAAAAAAAAAATCTTTCACAAATTTTACACTTTGAAAATATTGCACTTCAAGCCCTCAATACTAAACTAACAAAATATTTATGATTTTAATGTAAATGCCTATTTTTTTTACTTTATACCACTATCGACAGATATATGCCCAGCTTTCCAAATTCCATTTGCGTTTTCTCTCGTAATGAAATTCAGTGCTGCGATTTTCTCACGAGTTTTACTGAGCTCTCATACGATAACATGGATTTATTTAACTGCAGCACATTCATACTTAAGACAGCACTTAAGGTTTCATTTGTGATGTAAAATTTGATAATATCACTATTTTGCTATAAATTATTAAGTAATGTAATATACAGTGTTATTAAGTAATATATATATATATATAGGGGTGTCCCAAAATTAACGCAAGACTTGAATTTGTCGCCATTTGTGCAGTAAAGTGTTGGCAACCCTAAAAGAACAACATTTCGACACCTGACAGTTTAGGGTTAGTAAGAATGGAGCTTTACACTATAGAACAACAAGTCTCCATTACTGAACAATATTTAAAAAATAATGAAGCTTAGCGACCGC
>DWNE01009186.1:0-11059 GCA_018249875.1 Cecropterus toxeus | reverse complement strand
CAGCTCGTTGGCTATGGTTAGACGATACTATATCGAAATAAGACCACAATTTCATTTGTGGTCTTATTTCCCTTGCCGTTTTTGGAGCCGTGACCTTTAATCTAGTACATATTTGATCTATGTAAGTTCACTACCATTCTTTTATTAAGTTAATTTTAAATAATAAAAAATTAAATGCTTGTTTTTTTTTAATTTAAATAAGTAAAGAATGATCAATGTTTATATTACGTTTTGCATTTGCGTTGAAAATATGCTCATTTAGATACCAAATGATGCCTTGCATTTGATTTCTTTTGAAAATTTCACTTTACGACGTAAGTCTTGTGATGTATTCAGGAATTTCAGGAGGTTAAACTTGTTAATTTGCAGCGAGTACTTTTGATTTGTCAACTGTAACATATATTTATTTTAAAAATATTACTTATGATTTTGCGCTCAGCTATTTATTCATTATTTATTTGTAGCTTCGGAGAGTCGCATGTTGTCTCTCATCCAATTACAAGTGAAGCAAATACAATTACCAATTTGGATGGTTCTCGTAGTAACCATGTTTATACTAATAAATTGGTGAATACGGAATCTAACTTAAACATTCCAACTACTGATGGGTTATTAAGGACAGTAGTAAAAAATGCTGTGCCTGAATTGAATATACCTTATTGTATAGAAGCTGACGAATTAAATGATGTCCACAATAAGCCAGATCCCTCTTTATATAGACCAGAAGGAAATAGAAGTGGAAATGTACATGATACAATTCAGGCGGCGTATATACCCAACATAGAGTGGGATGATATATTTGACAAGCAATTATTAGAAGACTTAAATATTTTAGACACAGTAACCGATCTAAATTCTCGTAAAGGAATTACAGAAACTGGTAATTTATTTCAACGAGAGGATGTCCATGAAAGTGGATTAACTTATAATAAAAATAATGTTGCAATTAAAAATTCTAACGATTCTAATATAGGTAATAATATTATACTGCCGAATATGTTTCCTGTCCACGAGTTAAATCCACCTTTAGGTAAAAATATAAAGAATTCTCGTTCTCGTGATACGGCTCAACATGAGATATCCAAAAACCTAGATATTATTAAAAGAGTCAAGCCAAAGCGCCAGAATTCGCCTATAGATATAAATACTATCACCAAGAAAGTAAAGAAAGCGCCGAGTGAAGAAACTAAAAATACATTTCGGAAACAAAAGTATACTAAGACAGTAAAACAATGGCTTAATGATGTTAATCCTGAAAACTTTCAAGATGTTAAAGATCTACAAGACATGTTAAGTAATGAAATAGAGCTGAATGAAAAATCTGAGCGAGTGAAATTGAGTAAGAAGAATAACAAAACTATTCAAGCTCAATTAACAAATAAAGATGGCATTATGAAATTTGGGAAACCAAAAAATGCTCCAGAAAATTCTGAAAAACAAGTTCCAAATCACGATGTAATTAACCGAAATAAAAGTAAAGATAAAAAACAGAAGCACAGATTTATAGCACCAATAAAATCTCAAATACCAGTAAAAGATATAAATTACAACATTATACGCATTACATCAGATAATGAGGAGGAATGCAAAAATAATTTCAAAGTCGTCAAAGATGTAGAAATTATTATGATATTATTATTTAGGTAATAATATTTAACAAGACGGCTACGAAGTGCCCATTAATTAATAAAATGATTAATGATTTATTTTACTGTATGTTTAGTAATGGCTTCTGTCAAGTCAATAGCCAATACACAGAAGATACCTGTGTTGTGGAAGGGGTAATGTTTCAAATTACCAACGTTATTTATTACTGGAATGGTAATTATACATCATTGAGGTAAATAAATTAAAAATAAATACGAGATCTTAGGTAAGCACTAAACAAAAGTTACTTTCGATTTTTTTTCCTATTTTTATTAAGCACTGGCCGATATACTGGAGATTTGAGGGAGGGGGGTACAATGGGGTTGGCGCCTGCCCCCTCCCAATCTTATTACAAGTACATAAATTTCATAAATCTGAGCGTCTAGGGTTCACTTGGGGTCTGAGGATCAAATTTTCTCCAAATCTTTAAAGACGGCATCCTCCTTATTGCAAAATCAAAGAGCCTATAATGGCTTGTTATTCTTCCAAAAAGGAACATTCTGTATCCGCTAGTAATGTTAACTACTTATATAAACTTAAACTTTCAGTGATATTATAAGAAACTTGATAACTCAAAACAATATCATCTGTTACGACGGAAAAAACTTATTGAAGTATTTTACATCACAACATAACATGGATATTACTTATCCTAAAATTTTAGACACACAGGTAAATTAATGATATGAAATTTAAAGAATTCCTTGTATCATGCAATTGAACAGTAAATAAAATTAAGACGTATTCTCAGATTGGTGGTAATCTGCTGGACCCGGATAATAACCCAGAAACGTTCACGAATCTTCAGAAATTATTGTGTTTTGCACCAGAATACACTATAGCAACCGAGTGCGTCCTACAAAAGAGCGCGTGGTATCTTACCATGTTAGAAGAGAGCTTCGTGAAACTGAAGACCTTGCTTGTAGAGAAACAGCTTTGGAAAATGTTTACGGAAATAGAAATGCGGGTTCTGCCAATTATTGCAGGTAACTTTCTTCTACAATTATTACATTTTTATTACTAAATTCACTTAAATATTATGTTAAAAATTGCTGCATTAGCAATAAATATTTTACTTATAACATACAGGCGAAAGTTTTTGAGGATATATTTTACTCTTACATGCAAAATTGCTGATTGGAGTCAGTCTAAATTTGGCATACAGGTGATCTGGTTCAAAACCTAGTTAATTTATAGTACGTGGCTGGACCATTGAAAAATATGTTACATAATACATTATTAAAACCTATATATTTGCTTTGCTGTACGAGTTTTCATTGATATAACTTAAATATTTTTTCTATAGACATTTTATTGAGGGATTGCATTGTCAGCGGGCCATGGTTCCATAGTTACAAATATGTACAATTATAAAAGCCATGTCTTTAAATCAGACATGGAGCGGCGAGGAGTGCGCGTGGATACACAACGTTTAAAGTCAATGGAGAGCACATTGCTAACGAAGATGAAGGCGACAGAACAGGCATGTCATACGGCTGCCGGTCGAGCCTTTCAGGTCAACTCAGCGCTGCAAGTGCGGACTATCTTGTACGAGGAGCTCCAGCTCGACACCAAGTGCAACGTTAAGATTAGGGAGACTCTGAGCAAGGGCGAGAAGTCAACATCAGAAAGTATGGTAAACTATGTGTCAATACCATGAAATGATGTCTTTAATATTTTGGCTATAAATTTGGCATGCTCAATTGTTGTATTCAGTGGTGGACATGCTGCAGGCTGAGTAGGCTGGAGCCTAGGGCAGCAGTTTTAGGGGTGGTAAATATCTAATCTTGTCGATCCTTTTTCGTTCACAAGAGAGTCCCATGATCCTCGGGTGGCACGTCTTGGGGGCGGCAGAATATTTGGATCTGGCGAACTTTTCTTTCGCAGACAGACATCCTAAATGGGTGGCGACGAATTCAATTTCGGTCACGTCACTGGAGGCAAATATTCAAATTGGTAAAATTTGTACCTAACTACATATAGAAGGTAATTGCTTCTGAAAATCATTAATTATAAATCAGATTTTCCAAGCTTACGCGAACACTAAATCCACAGTTACGCAGCCTGATATCAGTTCATTCACTTCCAAAATTCATCCTGGAATACAGACATCTTCACAAAGCGCATGCTACCTTCCTCGCGGGCATATCACATCAGGTAAAAGACGGAATCGTGAAACCTACATGGTAAGGTCACTTTTTCACTAATTGAATGGTATTGCGACATTCTAAAATGCTACTAGTAAGTAAATACCGCAACAGGGTGCAGACAGCGGCTGCGACTGGTCGAATCGCTTCCAACAATCCCAATGTTCAGGCAATCCCGAAAGCACCGTTCAATCTTGTGCTATTTCCAACTGACGGTGATAAAGAAGAAAACTTAAAAGGTATGGCGACGTATTTGGTAAATGCATTTTTACTTTGTCATATCTAGTGATAATAAAAAGTATATAGTTAGGACGTGCATTTACTGTACTTAGATAGCTATTGCAGCTACTTCAGCTATTTCTTCTTCCATGCGACATGATTTTGCCAAAATCCATCTAGGTATTAGCGTATGCAGACTAAACTGATTCATTCTACGTTCTGAATATTTGTGTAAGTGCTCCATAAGAATGAACTCTAAAATTACACTCTTACACTACTTCCGAGAACCACAGACGACGTTGTTTGATGATACAATTTCTTTTTTGCTGAATTTCCAGAAAACCAGGTTCTCAATTTTCGGTCCGTATACATACCAAATGTGGGCCACACAATGTTAGCAGCGGACTTCAAGCACATTGAGTGTAGAGTTTTCGCATACGCAGCCGCTGATACTAGTCTTCTTGATGCTTTAAATAGTCCCGACCTGTTTCGAGTACTGGCAGCAAAATGGTAAGTATCTACTGTGATGAGGAGACATCTTTACTGGTTACTTTTGTCGTTACAATCTAAGAGTATCTTCCAGAGTACCTCCTACGTTCTTAAATCCTAACTTATATATACTAATATCCTGCGTGCGGATATGCTATCCAAGCTCCCGTATCTATTTTTGTCTTACAATATTATAATTTGAACTTACAGAAGCGTGATAAAATGTAGCTATATACAATACGTAACAGACTCACTATTACGTTCAACTGAAATATCTAATTATTTACAGTCCCTGCTTCATTGTAGTAAATCTATACTTATAGGTATGATTGCACCCTTTTTATATAAGTCCGATCATGTAATACTTTTTATTTAAATAAGTACACACATCTCAGTTCTTAAAACTTTTCAAGGCTTAACAAATCCGTCGAAGAAGTTTCAAGTGAAGATCGCGAGAGAACTAAACGTATAATCTACGCCAGCTTGTATGGAGCTGGCACGAGGAAGCTCATGGAGATCCTCAACGTGAGCTACGACCAGGCATTGTCTATCACGTCCAGCTTCAATAGTAAGGAATATTTTGGTAGATTTCTGTGGAAGTTGTAAGATTTAAACGTATTTCTTCTTGAAACTAAAAGTAAAACTGCATAAAAATTTATTATAAGTATTATAACTAAGAAAGAGATGGAAAGAGAGAAATAAATATGTTTTTCATTCTCGGTATCACAATACATTGACATTTATAGTGATAAAAATAACACAATGGAGTAGAAAATAATCCTAATACCCATATTGTGTAAAAAAAAAACAAGCTCACTTAAACTATTTGAGGAATTGATAATAATAATAAAATTACTCTGTATGTAAATATATGACTAAGCTAACGATCGTGTTGTGCATATGATAGGTTTTTTTTTATAAATATGAAGTAGCAAACGAGCATGCAGCCCATCTGATGGTAAGTGGTTACTGCCGTCCATGGACATTTATAAGCAACTTCATATAGAACAGGGGTTCTATATGAAGTCTATCACAGATGCGTTTCTACTCCCGAGGACTGAGATGGTCGCCTCATATTGAAGTGAGCCGTAATATAAGTGAGTTTTCTAAAATTATGTGCGTATTAGAAATTTAATTATCACTGCTTTACGGTGAAACCTGCACATCTGCGAATTCTCGTGAAAAAAAAGAGTTCTCAAAGTTGTGTGAAGTCTACCAATTCGCACTTGGCCAGCGAGGTGGACTATGGCCTAAAACTCTCTCTCTCTCTCTCTCTCTGAGAGAAGACCCGTGCCCAGCAGTGGGAAAATAATGGGTTGACGACGATGAATAGCAACGTGCATGTTCTGGATGTAGTATAGGAGATATACTTATCAAAGGCACTCCCAACTTAGTACGCAGAGGTAACAGCGAATGTATCGACGTCAGGTAGTATTCTATGTAGTAAAGGTGATTCAAGGTACTCTGACTTAGTTCTACTTTGGGTAGCAACGTATTTGTGTTCGATGTCAGGTAGTATTCTAGAATTCTAATCTTATCTGGTGTTGATCAGCGGATTTCAAGGGCGGCTGTGGCCAACATCAAGTGGTCATCCTTGATTCTCTCTTCCATAATATCAAGGAACACGAGCGATAGTAAGTTTTTTTATACTTAAACCTAACGACAAGTCAGACGGGCTACCTGATGACCCGGGAAATTATTTTCCGTCGTCTAAGAACATTTGGATCAGACCAGAGGAGAGTAGCCCATATAAATAATTCCATCCAAACGTTATTGCAATTTACACATTTACCCTTACATACAAAAGGATCGACCTTGTGTCACCAGCAGAACCGATCATTCAATATACCGGATATTAAATTCGAGGAGCGCACGTGACTAGAAGGATTTACAGGTTGGAAGCAAGGAAGCTCAGACCGCAGGTAGCTCCGAGCTATTTACTTGAAACCAGAGATGTTGTGGATATGAATTTCTCGGATCCGGATACGGATATGGCTATAGGAATAATGTTAGCGGTTTCGGATACGGTATTGACGACCCGCGTAGCCGACCGTTACCATACCGATTTAACGCGCAGTGGGTCCCGCGTTCGATCTCCGGCCAGACAGGCATATGAATGATGAGTTTAGATTTGTATTCGTCTTCGTGTGTCCATGGCACCCACGACACAGAAAATCCTACTATGGGGCTATGAGTGTAGAAAGCGTCTTTTTAACAAAGAAAAAGAAAAAAAAGGTTACAAAGAGAAAAAAAAAAGGTTAATGTTATATGTAATTATTCAGAATATTCGTAAGTTTCAGATAATTTTGGTAAAAGATATTATCTTTAAACAACTCGCGTGGCAGTGCGGCCAGTAAACCGGTCTGACACGCAGTGTCCTTTGTATTAACTACGTATTGTTCAATCTTCAACCCATTATTGTCCCACTGCTGGACACGGGTCTTCTCTCAGACAGAGAGACGGTTTTTAGGCCATAGTCCACCGCGCTGGCCAAGTGCGAATTGGTAGTCTTCACACGCCTTTGAGAACTCTTTTTTTTACGAGAACTCTCATATGTGAAGGTTTCCTAACGATGTTTTCCTTCACCGTAAAGCAGTGATAATTAAATTTATAAGACGCACATAATTTTAGAAAAATCAGTGGTGCGTGCCTGGGATTCGAACCCCGGATCCTCGATTGAGAGGCCAAGTTCCAACCGTTAGGCTATCACTGCTCTCACGTATTGTTAATGTTATTTAATTTTAAATAGAAGTTTTACAGTTTTATCTCTCCAGGTGAATATTGTAGAAATAAACCTAATAGCCGTAGCAGTTTGGAAACTAGAAAACTTTGGCTACAAAGATTAACAGTAAGGCACGATGTAAGCTATTTCACGTAATTTCAAGCAGGGAACCGAAACTTTCGTATTTCCGGAATAAAATCGGTTTTCGGTTAATTTTGCATATGTTTCGAGACATGTTTTTATTTAAGTAAATAACAATTAAAATTTATTAGGTAGCTATAATAGTAACTGATATGACTGACTGTAATAGCAAATGAGAACATAGAAATACAAACAAAATTATTACCTATTTGTATTTCACTTTTTAAATTGCTGAAAAAGATAAACGTAAAGCTTTCTACACTCATAGCCCCACAGTAGGATTTTCTTCTGTGTCGTGTGTGCCATGGAATCACAAAGACGAATACACAAACACCCAGACCCAGAACAGAAATCTAAACTCATCATTAAGGCTCTAGACAGACGGACTGCATTTCAACTGCATTCCAACCGCAAATTGCAGTTCAGGTGCAGTTTGAATGCAGTTGACACGACTGCAATAGAACTGCAAACCAAAAGCGCAGTCCGATTGCAGTTCAATTGCAGTCGTGCCAACTGCATTCAAACTGCATCCGAACTGCACCATATTCACCCGCCCGTACTACTTTAACAAAGTTAGACACGTTGTTTGTCCATTAATAAAAGAAAGATGCCGAGTGCAGTTGCGTTGCGTCCCGAGGTCTGAGATGGTCGGCTCATATACAAGTGAGCCGGCGACCACACCCTTCCACCGAAACGCAAGAACTGCTTCACGTTAGAAATAGGTGTAGCGGTGGTAAGTACCTCCCAGGTCGAACTACATTGGTTCTACCACCTTTTAAACCTTGTAAGAGTAACAAACACACATACATGTTTACAAACTTTTGCATTTATGATATAAGTGAGATTAGTATGACAACTCCTCCCAATTCTCCATTCATAAAATTCGTATTGAAAACTTCAAATTCGGATATGATATATTGTTATTGCGCTGACCTTTGATTTAGAATAGCAAATATCTTTAAAGTGCTGTAATAGATTATCATGTTTTCAAAAAATATCTTACTTTGGCAATTTAAATGCGATATATTTACATAATTACATGAAATCTTTAGAACTCTTCCCTGTTTACTCAATATCAAGAACTCGTTATTGAACTTCTAAGCATTCTTTTAAATGTAAAAACAATGTCTTTGCAAGAACAATGATAAGAACTACTTTGCTATCAAATCGCATCTGGATATTTGTTTATAAGATCTAATTTTGGCTCAGACATTTATATAACTGAATGGTACATTTTCGCAATATGTATTAGTATAATATATATTAATTAACGTTACGCCCTGATGTTCTATATTAATAAAAAGATTTAGATTAACTTATTTAATCTATTGTTTTGCTCCGTTGCACTTTTAAAATGACTACAATTTTTAAATTGTGCCTACTCATTGAGGCACAATAATTTCTTCAAATTATTTTAATTCAAATTTTAATTAATCTAACCTGATTGAACTTTTTTTTTAAATAATTAAGAAGTATTATTTTCCTTGAAAGAATATGATGACTAGCATTTTCCAATTGTCATAACGAAATTATTTTACTTCACCTAAGAATTCTCCTTTGATATGTTTAAACTTTTTTCGTTTTGAGTTTCATTTCGTTTTCAAAATCGCACTCATTTCGAAAAACAGTAAGAATTGCACGACAAAACCCGTTTGCGAAGCCGGAACCAAGTCGACCGAAATTAACCCTCGAAGCCATCGAAATCTTAGTCAAGAATTTCCGTACGCTGTGCAGAGCATTTCCAAAGAGACCAAGTAAACAATCTTATTCGCCGTGACTCCGGACGGCGCGTCGGAAACTTGGACGAAGTGCTTCGTCGCAGTCAGATTAGTTGCTTCAACTAAATCCTCTCACAAATTTAATATTACTAGGATTTAAAGTATTCCGCTTATTTGTGTGTTGCATAAAAACCGGCTAAGTGCGAGTCGGACACGCGCACAAAGTGTTCCGTACCATTATCTATACAAAACGGCAAAAAAACACCTTTTGTTGAATGGGAGATTTTTGTTATTTTATTCAAATCTGTGTTATTTATATCTTACTTTAATTTCAACTGTCTACCTATCACAGTTTATGAGATACAGCCTGGTGACCAGCTGCCTATCTCTAGAACTACTTATACTATTTGATACCCATATTGTCGTAATAGTTAAAAAATTCCCTCCCCCTCCCTTTTTTCTCTATTCCCAGGCGCCATTGTTTAAAATTATGTAGCCTATGTCACTACGCAAACTGAGAAGATTCTAATGATATGTCGTACATCACAATCCGTCAAGCCGTTTGGCCTGTAGCGCGTGCCACAGAAATAGACATACATGAATACAAACAAACAAACAAACATACATACATACATATATACATACATTTACATACGCTCGAAAAACAATACCCTCCATCTGACGCAGTCGGGTAATCAAATTCACGTGAATAAAAACGTACATCACAAAGGATTCAGTGGTAAAAGCTTGAATTCCGCAAGAGATTCATTATGTAGAACAGTGCATTAAGTGAAAAGCTCAATGAATTTGAATTCCGTAGTCTCTCTCCAACGGATAGATCTGAACTTACAAATGTAATAAATGTAGTTCATCAGAATTGGGTTAGTTTTTACATGATGGTTGATCTTTTAATCCTCCCCAATATAAAAGTGTTCAATGCTTTATGAAGTGTTTTGAACTGTTACAGTTTTTATAAATAACCGGATAATCGCAATACATAGTCGGCCGAAAAACGTCGATGATTCGATATACAAGTAATAGAACGATTCAACAGTATGGACCATAAAATTATGTATACGAATAACACATGGAGGTATATCTTTCTATGTACAAAGAATAATTCGTGGAAAGCTTTGTTGATGATGACGCGAGATCCATTTTTTTTGTCCACCCAAAAAGTACTTAACGCACGTAAAGGAGTTTTCACATACACATTAAATCTAAACCTAACGATAAGGCCACCTGATGGAAAGTAGTCACCGTCGCCTATGGACATTTGTCACAACGGACGAGTCGTCAATGCATCGCCGGCTTTGAAGGAGAACTCTTTTCACACCTTTTTTTAAGAGCCAGCCATGTCATCCCACGCTCCGGGAGCTCCAGAGCTCCACGCTCCGGGAATACCTTAGGAGGAATTTCGTTGCTTAATATCCGTGGCAAGAAAGAGCGTGAAAACCAAACTATGAAGGACAGGCACGAGCCCACAAAAATACACAAATCTAGCCAACTCTTACACTACTTACAATCGCATAGCAATAAATACAAATAGTTCCAAAACGCTCGACCTACGTCACTGGCTAATAGCAATTTGATTATTTATACTCCACACAAATAAGTACTCACTAATTCGACTTGCATTGAGTTTCGTAGGCGGAATTCCTTTACGTAATTTGACGGTTCAAACTGAAAAAACATACGCAAGTTTTTAAGCGGTATCGTAAACGGAAACAAATGACGTACTCGTACATCAAAGAATCGCACAGCGGGAACAAGAGTGGCCTAACACAAAATTTCGAGATATCGTATAAAATACATAAATCTAGTTAGAGTAGGTGTAAAGAACTAAAAATTTCTTCTAGAAAAGAACAAACATAAGTTGCGTCCCTTTAATAACCGTGAACTTAAGAAACCAAAATTCAAACACTTTATTTAGAATTTTATTAATTTTACAAATTTCGCATTAGGTCCTTTTTATT
>DWNE01009185.1:0-11060 GCA_018249875.1 Cecropterus toxeus | reverse complement strand
CGTCTTTGTGTGTCCATGGCACCCACGACACACGAGAAAATCCTAGTGTGGGGCTATGAGTGTAGAAAGCGTCTTTTCTTTTTAAGAGGTAATTGTTATACCTCCCGTATGCCTGAGACAAAGTATTTTATTTAATTCCTAACCAATATAACAGATCCTCAGCAGGTACCAAACATAAACTATAACCAACTTAGCTAGAATTCGGAGAGTTGTTCGAGCGTTAAATTCTCATTACGTAGCTAACAAACCAATTTGATGCACTTAATTAAGGTCTTTGATCAGAGAGCGTGGTGTGGGCGATCGTCTCTACCTAAATGGATAAAGTAATAGAGATGCGACTTTGTAAGTCGGGTATCGTGAAATGTATTCAGATTTATTGCACGATTATCTGTAAACAATTGTTTGTGGACTATCTTTCGATTTGTTATTGTCTATACTATAGTTAAATATTATTTATATTCTTACTTCTGAGAGTATTATAACCGAGATAGGTTTGGACAATATGGAAAAAAATAGGTCCGCTTCTATCTACGTATATTGTTTTCTTACTGTAGACCGTATTCGACGATGACGACGACTATTTACAAAATTAAGCAACATTCTGCGCAGTCGGGTGTTGGATGGATGACCGCTAATGACTGAAATTGATATGAACTTTTGTGTCTCTGACGATATGTTAAATCATCGGTCTTAATTGTCCATTATTTCCCATTAGAAAGCAATTATTTAAACGTACAGGAGTATCTCGATTGTGAAACATCCCGTAAAAAAAGTCTCGATTTTTTTTTCTTAGTTATGCGATTACTTTTACAACTATAAATATATACAAACATATTATACAATATAGTTAAAGATTTTTTCGTTGTAATGTTTACTTGGGTCGCCTATAAACAGTGCAAAGAAAGTTTATAATAATTTTATAAAAAAAATATCGCGTAAGTGTATACAAGTATTGCCTTTTTAAATTGCTGTTATAAATAAAATTTGAATTCAATTGAAATATCTGTAATTTTAAGATTTTGAAATTTAAATGTGTGTTTTATATTATGGTTCGTGAATGCAATAATTGTATTGAAACATCAAATTTAATCATAGAGGTCAACGAAAGCGTTTCCTCCCTTAATGTTTTTGAACGTCAACTGTGTTTGTTAACCAACTCTGACTTTGAATTATAGCATGATTTATTACTAGAAATAGGTAATTTAAAGTAGATTTTAATCATATTGCTTACATTACTTTTAATTTTATAATTTTTCAACTCTTACGGCCTAGTCGTCATTACCGGTTCGTGATATGTTCAGAATTCGATTCAGTGCTAGGCAAACATTCTAATGATTTTTTGGACTTTTTGTCTAGATCTGGATACATATCAAGATCTTAACATCAACGTACTTATCGAAGTGACTGAGTAATTTTTGACAAGTTTTCAATAAATTTTTTGAACAATAAATTAAACACATTACATAGGTACACACATATGTATTGAAAGCTATATTTATAGTATAAATATTGCAAAATTTTAAAATGTTGTCCATGTAAGCCTAACTACTACACTTAACCAGTAATTTTAAAATATTAAAAATATAAAATATCTGCTAATTTCAAATTTTTAGATGCATAAGGTATTTTTTTTAAAAACTACCTCCTTATGTATAAGCAATCGAAAGTTCATGGTTCACTTAATCGAAACCAAACAATTGTGTCATTACAAATTCTTAACTTATTCTAATACGTAGATAATAGCTCTACAATACCCAATTTATATTATTACATTTAATATAACCAAATCTAAGATTCATACGACGTAACAAAACGTAAACATACGTTAGACGTAAAAGTGTTTACGACGATAACATCGTTCGACTTCTGACACACAGTGCACGAAGTAAAAGCGGAAACGATTGATGTAAACACGATGTAACGTTACAAGTTTGCAGTTTGTTTACATTTGCACGTGACGTTAGAATGTCAATACGTCGACTTTCACGCCGTGACATTAAATTTACAATTTTGTGCACATTTCATTGTGTAACCGGAAGAGGACAAGACTCACCGTTCAAAATCCGCGAGCCGGCCATGGTTGAATTAAGAGTAATGTGTCGTTGTAATCATTATCCGGTCGACGTGAAATATCGCAACATGCTCGCACTTATCAAACTATCTGTAGAACAACTTACGATATAATTTATTTGGAAAATATTTCACAAACACTATTACGGTATCGCGTGATATCGTGTCGCGTGAGTAGGGCGGGCGGCAACACGTCCTGCTACGCCGAACGCCCCGGCGTGACTGAAGCATGCCCCCGCCCGCCCTTACAGGGCTTTTCTTTGTTTCGCATCCCCTCCGTGCGTCGTGTCGAACAAATTCTAATCTTATTCGCCGAGATCTTGCGTTCCACGATTGACTCGACGGTTGGAACGATAATTGGGAGAGTTGCGAACGAATTAGAAATGTTTGTTTATCACTTTTTATTTCTTTGATGTTGGTGTTTATTTTTTATAGCAAGTTAACTAAGTGACACAAATGAGAGCAATAAAGCTAAATACAAGCCACATGTACCTATGGCATATTTACTTATTTTATTACTCTTAGCTGAAGTGTCAAGTAATTAACAAGTAATATAATGTAATGTCTCATATTAAAAAAAATAAAACCAATGTCTTATGTATGAACATGATAATATATGGACCCAACTACACATGCTAGTCGTTTTGTTTATTATTTTAATTAAAACTACTTCTGCATTTATTAATCTCTAGTAAATAGTAAAAATAAATTCAAGCGGAATTCTTTTGAAACGCAATTTAATAATATTTTTCGGCCAAATTTACAACTAATCCTACTAAGTTATTAATTCGGCCAAAAAATCTTATTCAACCTTAAATTTATTGAACTTACAGCAAACCTCGTGGTAAGACACCACGAGGTTTGACACAAAGTAAATTGTAACCTGATATAATTTTATTATAAAACATAAATACACGTCGTCTACATAATGTTTGACTTAGTTGAGAATATCGCCACATATCTACGCACGGCGCGTTAGCGTTTACTTTGATAAACCGAGTTTCATTACATCAAAAGCAGGTGTTAATTAGCCTACCGCAGGCTGGAGTTTAGCGTTTTGAATATTAATTTTGTTACATTGCTTATTAAGCTCGAACCGACGTGTGCACGTAGGATACTTCGTAGGAAATAAATGTGATCTTAATTACGCGTATTATGTTGAAACGATAAAACTTGTAACATCGTTTAAAACATTAAACCAAAAAACCCGACTTTTTAAAACTATTTTTTTTTTGTTCATAATGATATAATTATATTTAATTTAACGCTTATATTAGTTTTGTGGCAAAACAGGCAAGTAAAAGTATTACAATATGTATATTTTTAGATAGGTCTATTAACTAGCTTTTATTTTTAATAGTAAAAAAAATGCATCCCACCCCCTTTTTCCTCTATTTCTAGGCGCCATTTTGTAAATTTATATAGCCTACGTCACTATTCACACTGAGACGATTCTAATGATATGTCATACGTCATAATCCGTCAAGCCGTTTGGGCTGTAGCGCATGCCAAAGGAATGGGTATACATCCAAACAAACAAACATACATACGCTTGAAAAACATTACCCTCCTTCTGACCCCATCGGGTAATAAATGTGATATTAATTACACATATTATGTTGAAATGATAAAATTAACATGAAACTTAAAGTCGGGAAATCATATGTGGTTTGACTCTAGCGGCATCGCTGTCGCACCTATGTCTATCTATGACTGTCAACAGCCGCGTTCAACCCCAACTACTTAAAGTCAACGGTAAAAAAGTTCGTTCTTTGAATATCTCGTAATGTATGGACAAAAGGTACTTTGTACTTATATTTTGGAAGAAAAAACAATTTGTGGTTGCCCTTAACGGTATAGTTGTTTTGGCGTTTTTTTTTGGAAAATGTACATATTCATAAGTTTTAATTTACAATTAATTATTCTCTACATTGTTTTCATAGTGCATCATATGACGGCAATTTGATACAGTAATGTAATTTCGCTTGCAAGTTTGAATATCATGGGATGAACAAGATACATGCAAAATTCTGATACGCTTGCTTAATATTTTGTAACCGTTGAAGAACATTTTATGAGTCAGGGTCAGGGGTAATAAGCCAAATCAGGGTCTGACTGCAGCCATCCTGAGACTCTCTGAGACGCGATACCCGTAGAAAAAAGATATGAATTATGTCCTACGTACAAACCATAACTTTTGACATTTGGCGAATTAGTTCGAAAGTAATTTAAAAGTGTCAGAAACACGTTACGGCTACAAATTGGCTACAAATTATGTCAAGTACGTACACGTAATACGTACTCTTCGTAGCAGTTGTAATTACAGACCCTGCAAGTTGGGTCTTTGTGTGGAAATTGCACCGTGGCGCGGATGTCACCCTTCTGTCTCGTACCTCAAGTTGGTTGGTGGAATTACTACAAGTCGAAACTTTTGTTTTGTGTTAAGTTTTTTTTTCATTATTACTCGTCTTGTTAAAGCATACTCGTGGAAAAAAGTTAACGTGGGATGATCCCTTTACGTATGGTTTTTAGACTACATATTATACATGAAAGAGACAAGATTTATTTATGTAAGATTAAAGTCGCAAAATGGTACGTTTACTTGATGTTATCTTGATGCTCTGCTAAGATGGTCTTCTCATATGAAAATGAGCCCGTTACCACCGAAACGGAAGAATTTCTTCATGCCATAAATAGGTGTATCGGTGATACTGCTCCGTTGAATTGTATACGTTCTACATTCTTGCCGCTAGGAATAAATGTGACGTTGGTACCTAAAATACATGTTGTACTCGATACTTTAATAATAATATTCTTGACTAATGATAAATGGGTTACAACCATGGTATTAGTTATTTATATAATATACAAATAGCAAACGAGCACGTACTAGACCTTATAGTAAGTAGCGCCTGCCACCCAGGGATATCCGTAATCAACCCTACATAAGATCAGAGTTCTGAGATTGGCCACAGATGCGTTGCTACTACTGAGAACTAAGTTTGAACGCCTTGGTTATGTACGTCTTCATTGCCACAACCTTCAGACCAAAACATAAACGCGAAACACTGCTATTATTAGGCAAAAATAGGTGTGGCGGTGGTGCTTCCGGAGTCAAACCACAAGTGCTTAAACCATCTTCAATAAACAAAAACCAAAAATCTAGAAACGTACAAACACAAATGACCTTCCACAAGTTGTGATCAACACGAGTAAGTTCGAGCAAACTTTGCGCGAAACGCTAAATCCACTGAACTAAGTTGAAACGACTTGTGATCAGTGGTTCTGAGGTGAATGTAGAGCTTAAAGACCTCACTCGCAAACACTTCAGTTTTATTATCGCACGAATTGCACCTCAAACACTTACGTACGTAGATTAGGAGAGTGTCAATATGTCCCCGCTCCGAAGCTAAGCCCGATTGTACCTCTGGGAATAATTCGGTTAAACCAACCTTCGTACTGCTACGTTTTATTTCATTGCACTACTTAATTATCAAGGCATTACTTTTTGTATCAGCTTCACTATGTGAAATATATATTTTAATACTGTTTATTCTATGTTTTTTTTTATTTCACATACCATCATTATCCCATTTCTACCCCACTTATGGGCGCGGGTCTCTACTTACAAAAATAATAATTAAGCTTCCACACATTTGTATATTATGCATATTATACGCATGTGCAAGTTAAGGGTGCACTTTGAGAATTATTTTTAATTCTCAGGTTTTCTTCATTAAAACATTTAGGTACGAATTTTTGAAATGCAAAAACCTATAAAAAAATATTATAATCATGAGCCCGAAATTGATAACCCCAAAATTGATACCTTCAATCTTTGAAATTAATACAGTTTTACAAAGATTTGGCAATAAATAATACTGCACGTAACAATACTGATTTACGTAAATTATAGTTTTCATGGATAATTCACAATATTTCAAAACAAACAAATGACAAAACTGACGTTGTATTATGTAAATAAGTGTCAGAGATAAGTGATAGTAATGACGTAATTGCGCAATTAAGAAATTACGTGTCCTACTTACGCTGTTCTTTAAACATTTAAGTGCCAACTAGCTTTAAATAAATTGAAATTTCACGCCTGGATTGAAGCCAGGAAAGTGTAAAAGAATTAAACTTGTTAAATACTGCAGTAGTTGTACTCGTAAATCATTGAGGACGTTTTGACAAATGTCCGCATAATTAGCACAAACTACTGTTAGGAGTGACTTCAAAGTGTTTTTGTTGTAAGTGATAGATACAGGATGTCAACAATAAACTGGGGCCAATGTGACATGAATTAAAACCTTCATACTCCTGACTTGACTGTCATGTTTGACTATTTTACTCGTAATTCAATAAAATTATTATGTGTCTGTGTATATCTGTTCCGTATGTTTGTTCTGGCACGTAAAAGCAAGATGGTTTTAAAATTATACAAAGAAAAAAGATCAACCCGCTGAGTTTCTTACCGGATATTCTCAGCTGAGGTCGTATTCCGGTAGTGTAAGAAATAAAAATTAACTGACAATTCGTAATTGGCCCCGTAGGCCTATAAAATTAATACAGTTTATTTCATTTCGTCGTAGACCTTAACAGATACATTATAATTACATTGCAAATTTAATTAGCAACATGACAATATAAAAGTGGTTAGAATGTAAGATCTATTACAAAACAAAACAGGGAATTGAAATAAAAACCTGTATTATCAAGAATAACAAGAGTATAAGCCTTAAATTCTCACATCTAACAAAAAAAGGAATTCTTAAAGTAAATACTATATTTCGCAATACTTTAGTAACAATATATAGTTCCATGTTATAAAACTGACAGTATCGTCCTATAAAAAGAAATTATTAACCTCCAAAGAATAATTTGCTACACTTTACATTTCATACACGTTCTTACATTTCATACTCTTAATTTTAAAATGCAAGAAAGCTACTACAATACAATATTACGTAGACGTACGCAATGTATAAGCAAGGAAATATCAATTTTTTGCTGATAATTACCTTAATGTAACTGCATAAATTTTAAATTTTATGAATTATTTATTTAAGATATTAAGGTAATTAAAATGTTTCTTTTTTAAATTACAAAAGCCTACACAACTTTTGTTTTTACTTACAAGTGCTCTTATAAAGAATCTATAAGCACCAATAGTTGATTCTTTTTCTAACTTAAAAATAACGTCTACCCAAAGAAAGGTTCCCACATGCCAAAAACTTTCTGGGATTCGTAATACGTGCATAGTGGCTACAAATCTCCGGTCTTCACAGTTGTGACGCGTCAATGAATAACGCACGATGCGGCGGACGTTGCGCGGCGCAAACAGTTTGACGCCCCCACTGCTGCTCGGAACTCGTCGTTTCGCAACATTCTTCGCTGTCATTCGGAATCTTCTAATTTTAGTGGGTACATTAAGTAAAATTTCCACAACCTTCCACGTGTGAACAAAATACTTTTGTATGAAAGTATGTAGTTCGGAAAGAACAAGTAGTGTAAAGATGACTTGTTTAGTCTTGTGCGCTTACATTTTTGTTTTCAGGAACAAGGCAATGCATTTCACGCACGAAATGTAAGTAAAGTATAAGATACTTTGAGGCTTAAAAGTAAATTAATCAACAAATTTCACCGGTAAACAACGATACACAATTCTTGCTACAATACGACAGTTGCTACAAATCTCAGCTCGCCGCCGTTGCGGTGACGCGTCAATGAATAACGCACGATGCAGTGGACGTCGTGCGGCGCAAACAGTTTGACGCCGCCACTGTTGCACGTAAACACGTTGCTTCGCGATATTTATTGGTCTCTGTCCCGTTTGGAATTGAAAAGTTGTTTGGTACTGTTCCCTATAAACACTTCGTGCTTCAGAATTACGGTTAGTCCAGAAACACATCAATTAAAACGTGTTTACATGTGTTTGCGTTGAATTAAAATTATCTTAAACTTTTTACAGTTAATAATACCCATCGCGATTAAATCACAAACAAATCATCGTTTCTCTCATTTTTATTGTATATGATTGACAGAAGAGTCACGCCATTGCTACGCCATTTAAAGACATTGCAACTTAGTCCTCAGATCTATTATTGCGTTTGACACCGATAGTATCGTAAATAATATACAGAATTTGTTACAAATGTAACAGGCGGGAGCGACCACTATCCATGAGGTAGAATGCATGCTGGTTTACTTTTATTTCACCAATAAAGACTTTATAACAATATATCACCGGCTCGAGTCTTTACTGACGTATTTTACAGAACATCACAGGGCTTTAACAAACCCGCAGTTACCACAAATCTCAGGCCTCGGTGAGACGTATCAATAAATACTGAACAGCGAGCTGCACATACGCTACTGACAGTTTAACTATTCGTATATCTTTTATACAAGTGAATAAAATTAACTCGTCTGTCTGTAATTTTAGGAACATTTCAATATGATTCAAGCTTACTATCTTAATCAGGTGGTAGAACCAGTATGGTTCTACCGCAGAGGTAAAATCGCCACACCTATTTCTAATGTGAAGCAGTTCTGCGTTTCTGTGGAAGAATGTGGCTGTCAGCTTACTTATGAGGCGACCATCTTAGTCCACGGGAGTAGCAACGTGTCAGTGAACGACTTAAGATAGAAATCTTGTTTTATAAGAAGTGGCAAAGAGTTGCCCCTCTTACTCTAATAACTTAACAAACCTATTTGTATAGTATCAAAATACATAGATTAATTTCATATTCATATAGCAGATTGAATGGTCTAATCCGTTTGAGCGAGGATTTTTTAAATAATTATTACCAAGCAAGCGAAACTAAAAGCGGAGCTAGTTAAGCTTAGTCTAATACTAGAGCTAGCTGAAAATATGCATGCATTGTAAAAGTTACTACGATACAGTAGTTATGCATAGTTATGCATATGCACACCATGCATATGAGAGCAGCAATGCGTGCATTTCTCTAAGGCAAAACATAAGGCAGGCTCAAGAATACTTAGGATAGACATAAATTTAGTTTAGAACTATTTCTCACTCGCAAGTTGGAACCCAAAACTTTGAGCATGTAAAATTCAAGAATATGTCACTGCATATAATCATTAATTTTTTAGTCAAATCCATTTTAATTCACAAGATAATAGTTATCTTTTTTTCTTGATGATTTCTTTTGTTATTAGTTTTCTTTTTTCTTGATGCGATGATAGCATTATTGGTCTTAGCAACACGTCTTCGCCAATCTTATCTAGGTTTTACAAATGTCCATGGGTGGCACTGACCACTTACCACTATATGAATTGAATGGTCGTTTGCTATTTCCATATTATGAAAAATACAAAATATCTACACTAAAAGCACATTCAAATTAATCTTGGGAATACAAAAATCAATTCTTCTTTGTAATGTAGTTAATACCATAACTGTTTTAAAAACACTAGCTGCGCCGCGCCGTTTCACCCGCGTTTATTACAGAACAATCTAATAAAAACAAACATAACGTGATACTATACAGCCAAAAGCCTTCCACGATAAATTTACTATTCAGTACAAAAATATTTTTTTAATTCGTACCAGTAGTTTCTGAGAGTAGCGCGTTCAACCAAGCAAACTCCACTACTTTATAATATTAGTATAGATTACCAACTCACCCCTCAATATGTTGCCTTAACACTTTGAAGTAAACTTATGATTGCATACATAACATTACGGAAGTAACATCACCCACCAACTTCATGAAATGCAATCAAACTTTTCCGCAACGTTTGTACACCGCGACTTCTCGTTCGAGCTGGACTTCAGATGTGTGTAATTTATTGCAGTTATGCACGATCGTATGCATACAATGTTCCTCAAGCAGCCAAATATAACGCGACATGCGTCAGATGTGCCAAAATATTTTAAGAGTTTAACTGATGTTATTAGTCTGAAATAGATGGCAGATTCCAGGTACCATGAACATATACAAAGATGAATACACCAACACCCAGACCCAGAAAATAATCTAAATACATTTACCAGGTGGTAGAACCAGTGTAGTTCGACCGGGTAAGTACCACCGCCACGCTTATTTCTAGCGTAAAGCAGTTCTGGCGTTTCGTAGGGTGTGGCTACCGGCTCACTTATATGTGAGGTTACCATCTCAGTCCTCGGTAGTAGCAACGCATCAGTCACTTCAGATAGAACCCCTGTTCTGTATGAAGTTGCTTGTAGATATCTATGGGCGGCAGTAACCACTTAACGTCTGGTGGACTGAAAAAAATCAATAATATGTCCCGATGGAATCCGGAACCCATTGTTTTTGAGACTGATAGTGGACGCTCCGCCACTGGGGCATCAAGCCATTTAGTTACTTCTGCATGTAGGGACGCCGTGTACCGCCATATTTATTGCCATATTTATTACCCGACTGCGTCAGTAGGAGGGCGATATTTTTCGAGCTTATGTATGTATGTATCTTTGTATACATGTCTATTTCTTTGACATGCGCTTCATCCCAAACGACTTGACGGTTTGTGACGTATGACATAATATCAATAGAATCGTTGCAGTTTGCAGAGTGGCATAGGCTTATATAGTGGCATATATTTTTTTAAATGGTTCCTGGAAACAGAAGAAAAAGAGGGACGGGAGGGAAGAATTTTTAACCTTTACTTTGGGAATCAAATGGAGGCTATTAATTAGACCAATCTAAAAATATGTATATTGTAATACTTCAACTTGACTATTTTTGATAAAAACTCATTAAACCCTTAAATTAAATATGTATCATTAATATGTGCATCAATTAAGCAATTAAGTTTTTTTATATTATGTTTTTAACGATGTTACTAGTTATTACTACTAGTTGACGACGCGCGTGGTCGAGCGGTCACCATACCGGTCTGACGCGCAGTGGGTCCCAGGTTCGATTTCCGGCCAGTCGGAAATATGAATGATGAGTTTAGATTTCTGTTCTGGGTCTGGGTGTTTGTGTATTCGTCTTTGTGTG
>DWNE01009184.1:0-11060 GCA_018249875.1 Cecropterus toxeus | reverse complement strand
GCCAGTGTATCGACACAAGTCGCGTCCCACACCAGCGACCTCCCTTGTTTCCAAGGAATGAGTGTCATGCCATCAGGTCTCCTGCCATCGTCACGTGTTAAACCGTTCGGCTCCAAAGTAGCCGGCACGTTGACGGAGACAAGAGCCCTGCGGTTGACATCGTTGAGGCACGCATGGCGAGATAAGCGACCGCTATGGCGACAAGATAGTCCGTGAAGCATTTGTTGTATATAAAAACAAAGAACGGTAAATAGAAACAGGAAATGAAAGTATTTTCCAAATAACTTTATTAAACATTCCAATTTAATACAAAATAGGAATAAGCAAAAGTATTTCCAAATAATTATTGCACAATAATGAAGCAAGAAGAAAGAAATCTAGCGGATACACTATTAATAGGACCATCACCAAATAGCGCTTGTTATCTTGTAATTGATTTTTTATCATCAGCAAAGTCAGTGAATCCAGAAGTTAAGCCAGCACTCCTGTTACCATCGGATAATTCATCAATCCACATGCATTCACCCCCCTCTTTATTCTAAAAAAGCCCTCTTCACCCCACGTTCCACCCCACGAATTCTTGACAATCCAGAACGGGGTTCCATTCTCTAAAATCGGAAAATAAGCGTTAAATATATAGCTAAGCTTCCATGTAAATCCTATAAAGAATTTTAAGTGCTCATAACTCTGATTAAAAAAAAATAGAAGTAGTATACGTTCCTCCTGTAGCCGGGGAGTAGAATATGGCTACGGTATGCTACTGCCTGTCATAAGAGGCGACTAGAAGGGCGCTTTTGGGGTTGCGGGCGGCTAGAGTGGGAGCTCAAACCGTCCAGCCATCAACCCCGAGAAGGATGGTGGCATATGTGGCTGCATGTTGTCGCAGGCAGCGGAAGGTGCAGGGAGGCAGCTACACGTCCCTGCAAGCGCTGAGGTAGGCCACCGAGGGAGTTTTTGTGGGTGAATTCACAAAACTCGGAGTCTCTCTCAAGGCTTTGGTGTAACTTTTAAAGATCCCCTCCCCCCCGCCAGTCACAAAAAATGGAGTGCATGGTACTTCAATACAAGAAAATATATTGTTTTTTATAAAACCACGATACAAGTAAAAGTTTAATTGTATGTTATTAATATTTTATTATAATTACTTTTTAATATTTATCGTCATTTGATATTTTCGTATCATTTATATTTTATTCCTCGCAGAAGTTTATTTTGTTTCCTCAAAACAATCATAATGTTAACATTGTTAATGTTTTCGTACATCATTTCAAAGTAAGTTCATTACAAGGTATGGCCGAAAACGAAAACAACAACGTGGAATGTACGTTGCAGTGTATCGACAAAAACATAAATTATTGTTTTGAGAAAACAAGATAGCTTGTATTACGGGTATTGTGGCGAGCATTTGGCGCAGCCATACTTTCCTTAGATGCTCTATCGAGCGCCTTTCACTTTTCGCCTACCCTACAGCCGAATGTAATGCGACATGCGTAAGATTATTAAATAAATGTCGTCGGCAAAGTAAATCAGCAAAGTATAAAATTAAAAGTTCTAAGATCACAAATAACGTTACCTGTTCCATATCCCACCAGCAGGACTGCGTGGTTGATTCCTCGGAATGTACATTTCTTCATAATTCCGTGTTTATAATATTGTACGGAAGAAGCGTCTATACCTGCAAAAAAGAAACAAGTAAAAGTGTTTAAAAATATTAAAATAAAAAACTCGCTTGCTTAAAAACGATTAATTTATTGCTTTTACCCGACTGCGTCAGAAGGAGGGTAATGTTTTTAGTAACATATTTAAATAACGCTTTTATGACGCTTCGTCTTCGTACGATACAGTCCAGTCACATGAGGTTTGAAATCAAAATTTGACACTCAACTTTTTTGAAGTGAAGTAGTTTATTCTACCTTTGTTTTTTTTTTTATTTACGTTCATCTCCTAAACTTAAAACCTCTTTTGAATCGTTATTTCTCAGAAAATGTGGTTCTTGCCTCATCTTACGCATTGTGTAGAAGTTGGTAGCGGTTATTTCATATAGTTGAAATATTAATGCTATGTTAATTTTAAATGAAAAAGTTACCTATAGAGAGCGGACCATTGTCGTGAAGTGGCTGTTTAGTTGCCTCTTCGTCGCGGGTTGAGTATACAGTACATCCACTTATTTTTGGTTTTGCCTTTGAGTCATCGTCTCTACAACGTCCATTATGACCTTCAAACGCATAATCTTCTTCCATCATTGGTCCGTGCTCCATCCAGTATCTGGAATTAAAGCAAATAGAATCAATTTATATATTTTTTATATCTGGACCTAACGAAAGGACAGACGGATTACATCTACATCTACATATGAAGCGTCTGTGGATCCTGTAACAGTAAATCAAACTGTGGACCCCTAGTTAGGAGGTACAATACAGTTACTCTATTACTGTGTAGTAGAACGCAATGAGTTCGGTTATGAATTATTATTTTCTATTATGTACTAAGTCTATGCAGTCCTTTTGGCCTTTAACGGACAAAATCTTGTGATTGTAGTTAAATTGTAAAGTAGAACAACAAATAACAACAACCAGCTAAATATTTATCGGGCATGTACTAAGTAAATGCGGGTAAGAAGCGAAAGTAGACAGCTTAGACATAAAACCTATGTGTTTTTGATTTGAAACATCTATAGGCATAGATAAACCTGGTTGTTGGCATCGCCATGCTTGAATTTATTTATTTTGCGCTATCTGTTATACAATGTCGGAACTATTAGGTATCGAACAAAATTATGGGTTGCGGTATCAGTTTGACTTAGTGCGGAGTACTGTTCATGCCATATGCATATTTAGTTCCTGTTGCAATCTTGTCTTTCACGGATACGATGTTTCACATCTTCCAGGCATCCCGTGACAGCAGATTTTAAACAGTAATATTAGTTAACCTATAATTTTAAGATGACACTTACCTGAAAGGATACGATAAATCGTAGGTACCCGCACAACCAAAGGATTTTTTGTCGCAGTCGATGAGTTGTTGTTCCGAAAAATCAAATGTCTGGTTATATTTTATAGTATATTGCGACTCCAAGTTACCTGTAAATACAATGATGATGATTGCTGTTTTCCATTTCGCGTATTGAAAGTATAAAACTATTACTGACCCTAAACAGCTTGATGGATTGATATCTGTCAATCACAAAAGCGTTGCTACACCTGAGGTCTGAGATGGTCAGCACATACAAAAATGTGTAACCACACCCTTCCACCGAAACGCAAGGATTACTTAGCATTAGAAATACATGTGGCGATGGTATCACCCCGATGGATCTATCTTCGATCTACCACCTCCGTATTCCGCAATTTCCTTTTCTACTTCTATAAAAAAGTTGGTGTTTACATTTTTTTTATTTACCAACTGCACTAAAAGCCCAGCACCCTCCACAACTTTTTTGATCCTTGACCGAAGTTACTTTATTCTGCTTTCTCCAATCGAAGTCACCCGGAGTCTTTGTATATTGCGGAACTTTTTTTTCACAATTCGATACTTTAAACTCATTTAATCCAGTGTAAGTTGCAATAAACTCTTCACTTGTAAGATCGCTGAACTTATTGATTCCTACAAATAAACATAGTGATTATTATCATTTTTATAGTTACGCTGCTAGATTGTCTCTAAGTTTGTCACGGGTTCAACTTTATCTGTTTAGATGCACCTACATCAAATGTTAAGTGCGAAAAGATTTTTTTATCACGTTGGAATAGTAAATAAGCGTATAATCCACCTGATGGTAAGTGGCTAGTGCCGCCCATGGACATCTGTAAGCAACATATAGAACGTGGGTTCTAACTGAAGGCAAATACCTTTGCTACTCCCGACGACTAAGTGAGTTGCCTAATACATAAAAGTGAACAGGAGAAAATCCCACTCTTTCCCGAAATGCTAAATGGCTTCACGCTTATAATAAATTTGACAGTGGTACCTTCCCGGCCGAATTACACTGGTTCTACTACATTGATGGTAAAACACATGAGAAAATAAAACGTTATGAACATCTTTACAGTATGTAGATCTTATCGCAAAGTTTTTCTACCCTTTTAAAGGCAAAGCACTTTGATGACCACTTAGTCTTTTCAAATTATCTTCCAATGAACTTTCAACTAAATCATTAAGCATATCAACATATTTATCTGTGGACCTCATATTAAATTTCAGTCTTATTTGCAGTTGGAGTTGTATATGCTACTTCGCAGTAGTAGTTGTATATGTATGCTACTTCCAATCATTAACAAAGTAAACGCGAGCTTTTTACCATCTATTGAATTTATAATAATACTGATGTGATGAAGTTTGGTTTCAAAAGCATTACTCCTCCACGTTCAAGATTATGTACCGTGTTAAAAACTATAATGAGAAATGACTCTTACCAAATACAGCGTCATCACTTTCTACAT
Source organism: Cecropterus toxeus (assembly GCA_018249875.1). Taxonomy (NCBI): domain Eukaryota; kingdom Metazoa; phylum Arthropoda; class Insecta; order Lepidoptera; family Hesperiidae; genus Cecropterus; species Cecropterus toxeus. The sequence continues at coordinate 6,621 of DWNE01009184.1, read as the reverse complement.
TTAGTTGGTTTATGATTTCCAAATTTTGTTTAAATATTTCGAACCTCTTCAATTTTTCGACTTCATTCGCATATTGTTTATTGTAAGTATTTACGAATTCTTTGAAATAGTCTTCGGCTTTATCTATATCGTACTTCTCATAGCTTCTTGCTGCGAAGCTAAGAGCAACGCACAACAGTAATGTAAATACCCACATGTTTACAATTGCCACTAATAACCGTTAATCATTTGTTTGTATATTTATACAGATTTGAATAATGTAAAATATTTGAATGCTATGTTAAGTCATAAATCGTCTTCACATTTTATTCTCCATTCCTGCTTACACGTGTACATTTTGTTAATTTAAATTGATTTATAAATAAGTGGTGTAGTGCATTGAAAAAATTGCCAGTAAAGGAAAAGTACCAATTTTCGACAAACTATACAGCCTAAAGCTAAAACTAACAGCTTAAAGAATTTAAACACGACTGCGTCAGGAGGCCCATACGGGAGGAGAATCATGAGTCACATGGGAGAGAGAGAAGGCCTTTGCTAAGAGACAAACTGGTTTAAGAAATCTAATAAGTCATGTTTTTTATTCTAATTATCCAAACTGTTTATTACATATATATTGTATTTTTTTAGTAATAAAGGCAATTTTATTTTATTTTATGACCAGTACTAGATTATATAGTATCTAATTTGAAAATCATTTGGTGTCTTTCCCAGATGATTCTAGAGGAAAAAGCGATTTTAATTAATATGTACACCAGATATGATTGTCATTTTTATATGTATATACATTTACAGAATTAAAACTCCAATCCGAAATTACAAATATGTTTCCTTAAAAATTCCTTAAGTACCGGAGGTATGTTAAATAGAATTCCATGAATGTCATTACTGTCATTATTTTTAGATAACGATGTTTTGAAACTATGTTTAAAATATACTCAAAATAATAATTCATAAATCGTAATAACCTGTATTTTAGAAGTTCGAGGGATTGACGGTCTGTCCATATAGCGTTAGGTTTACAGTTCTGGTTCAGTTAAAAAAACTCCGCAAACAGATAATACTAGACTCGTATAAATCACAAACTTGGTAAAAGGTGTCTCACGAGCGAATAATTGGTAACAGCGGGCACCAGCTAATCCGGCTGCATTGTGATCATCTCGTGTGTGCGCGCCCTATTGTGGGAGCTTAATCAATTAATTTTATCGTGCGACTAGCAATGAGGATGGCGCGCTCCGATGACTTCAAATGAGGATAAGTGCAGCTCATTCAGGATGCACGGATCAGGATGGCTCGGTCGCATCGTTTTCGGTTTTATTAGCGCTGTGCGATCGACAATAAATCCTTTTGTGATATTGATATTGTTTTGTATAAAATCTGGCACACAATGCCGTATAATGAAATTTGTTCTCTGTACGTGTTGTAATATTTTAATGTATACTTTAGACTCGTCAGTATATTGAAATGTTTTTTAAAACACACAACAAAGGTACTTAAGCTTGGATATCATGACGGGTCTACCATCTTAAAAATTATGACTTTACCAGGTGGTAGGACCAGTGTAGTACGACTAGGGAGGTACGACTACCAAATTCATTTCTAGAGTGTGATTGCTAGCTCACTTCAATATGGCCATATTCTTACTCTGGAGTAGCAATGCATCTATGATAGATTTTAGCTAGAACCCTTGTTCTATGTGAAGTTGCTTACTGATATTCATAGGCGTCAGTCCCCACCAGGTAAACTGTATGCTCTTTTGCTGTTTCAGTTACAGAATCTTATAAGAATCGTTCTCGTAATCTTAATAGAATTAATTAATGGATTATAAACTGATTAAGGACGGACTTTCCAGTTTTTAGTTACTATCAATAAAAAGCTGTTTTATATGCCTATATAAATGTAAAGAAGATGAATTGATTTAGCTGTAAGGTATATGATATGTTATTTAATAATCCTGAAATAATAAGGTATCAATACCTGAAATTTTATACGTACTTACTCTAACGACGAAAGAAATGTCAAACAAACATGTTCGATGTTCGCAAAGGTTCATTAAATTTTATTAAATATTCTTAAACCCTTCCAATTCCAAGAACTACGTTGTGTTCGGGTATTGGACAAAATGTGTTAATCATGAAAGAAAAACTTAACAAAGTTCTACATACTCAATCAATGAAAGCGATTGAAAAGAAAAGCGGTAGCATCAAACTAACAATAACTCCTACCAACATCCTAATCCCACTTAAGGCGTTTTCACACAACAATGAGTTGCCCCTCAAAGATGGTCGTGAAAGAAATACGTGGGATTGTAATGAAATGGTTGATTACAATGAGGATAATCCGGTGCCGTACGGTCTGGTCTACAAAACTTAGCGTTTTGTACGCTGTTGTCATAGTGCAAGCGATCTGCGAGAGGCGAGTGTGAGAAGTTACACTGGCTTGTGAATTTCATTGTTCACAATTAATTTAGCAAGTATATTAGAATTTTGCGTTATTCTTGTATGTCCTTTGATTTGCATGTTCGCATGTGATATAAGATTTAGATTTATAATTACATAAGTAAGTACACTAAATAGTCGTAATACCGTATCAAGTAGCAGCCCAATGATGCAACATGAATCTGATATAATTAATTACTGTCCCCACAAAGACATTTAAAATTTAAAAATCAATTGACGTATGAATCAAATTCATTATAAATATATGAAATGCTGATGACCTGTAGCGTCTTTCTGCGAATTCTGCCTAATAAAGTCACCGATTATAGGTTGAAATAATTGCGGTTACGTTACTCTTCTTTAAGGGTAGGCACCTACTCTAACTGGGAGCTAGAATTTTTAAAGATTTTAAAAATAATTTAGTAAACTTTTAAATTTACTAAACTTATAGTCGGTACTTTAAAAAAAAAACTCTTTTAATATTATCAACTTAAAAACTAGTGCCACATTTATTGGTATTTAGTACACACATTTTAAAACTCATGTACAAAATAAGTAGACAGGTAATATTAATAACATGATTTTATTACTAAAACATAATTCATTTGAATTGATCACCTATATTTTCGTTTTTGTATTCGCGAGAAATATTTTATAGTTCGTCGCTTACTGCTTACAGTAGAATCGGTGTAGGAGTCAATTGTTGGGCTTTCCGGCTTAAGGTAAAAAGGCATGAATGAAGATTACCAAATAATGAAGCATAAAGACATTGTCGATTAATAGATGTATAATTCGTATTTGAATCGTTCTCAAGGCGCATTTAATCAAAGCCAATGGACCTCTTCACAGCTGGAACTTTATAATGAATAGTAATGGTATTCGTAAAATGTTGGGTAGTTAATATGAAAATAGGTTAATATTATTGGCGTGGTTACTATTGATAATTCATAACATACGTTCTTTATTGCATTTTCAAGGATATAGATTGTTATTGCTAGCGAAATGCAATAAGCAGTTAAAATTAATGTTGTTTTATTTATGTTTCCCACATATTTAGGATATTTTCGATGAAAGGTAATAAAAAAATAACCATAATTTAACGAAATATCATTTTGTATTATCGTGTAAATAATATGGTAATAAATAAAGTATGACAATAAAGTTATGGAAAAATACCTGATTTACTTTGACTTTTTTTATGAAAGATACAGATTTCAATATGGCTAAATTTAAATAAAATATAAACCACTTAATGGGAAAACGCAGGCAATATTTTTTTAAGTTTTAATAGCAAACTGACTTGGAGTATATCCGATTATACATAAAACAGAGATTCGGCCATAGATGGGTTGCAACAACCTCATGATTAGGATCTTTGACTCATATGTAGGTCAGCAGGCATCTAACCCACCCAGCCATGCTCCGAATTGAATTACGTTAGAAGTAGGTGACGGTTGTACCCCTCCGGTAGATCTGTAATGGTTCTGTCACCAATCACTACGTAGACATAGTGTTTCTACTATATCCATATCCAAATCCGATAATGTAGTACCTTTTGCGTATAAGAGACTTTTACATCAAACTTTCACATTTAAAATGTTCATAAAATAATATATCCAATAATTCTAAAGAAATATGGATGAATCCTATTAGCAATCTTTGCGACTTTTATTAACGGAAAAATAATACATTTATTGAATAAAGTTAATATTCAATAAATGTATTATTTTTCCGTTCACAAAAGTCGAAATATAACTACTGCTGGGCAGTGCTCAGAAGTACATCATTACATACTTTATGAATGAATCTTTACAACAATGTACGGATTAGTGAACTACTGAACAACTTTACAAATACGAAACATGAATGAAACTAGATAATACGTCGGCAGCTAAAAAGGTAGTACCAAACGCTAAATCCGCTGTTGTAAATATTTGTGAATGATCCTAAGCTAAGGCTTTGGACCTGCATTTCTGCTTAAAGATGTGTTTGAAGGAAGTTACTGAATTTTAATACAAAACGAATACTCATTGAATGAAATGAGCAGTTTTATCTATTGCATTATGCGGTTGAGTGTATCTTTATGATATTTGCCGATCTCTTCTTCTGTGCATAGTGTATAATCAAATACGTATTGTTGGACATTTCCGTTGGTATTCTGAAGCTTTTAATAACGGAATATATTATATCTTTTCTTTGACGCTTTCTACACTATAGTTTCACATAAAGATGCGTTGTGGGATATTGGAACTTAAAACTCTACTTGGCATGATATACAAGGTGGCAGAAAGACAGGCTTTCGACCGGGAAAACAAGCTGGCAGAAACTCAGAAAGACATTTCCAACGCCAAGGGCTCTTACGTTTCGGCGAAATGATGTGGTCATTTATTAGGCGACCACCTTAATCCTAAAGAGCAGCAACATATCTGTGATCGATTTCAGATAGGATCCCTGTTCTAAATAAAGTTACTTACTGATGGTTATGGGCGGCAGTACCCACTAACAATTTGATAGACTGCATGCTCGTTCGTGTATTTAATTTTATAAAAAATATATATGCAGTCCGGTGACCACTACGGTCGTCCATATTCATAAATTAAAGCATAGCACGCTCTAGTTTGGACTAAGGTACAAAGTCGATACATAGTTTACTGCTCTTTTTAGTGGCGTTCTGCCTTAGACTCCAGTACTATGATATAATAGAACCATTTTGGACTTCTGGGTCTATATGAATTTGATAACAGATGTCCATGGAAGATAGTGTCAACATCTGTAGGATCAGTTGCTACTTCTGTAGCAAAAAATACACCTTTTACATCGATTGTAAAAATCAATTAAATTTCTGGTTACACCGAAAAAAATCAAAGTTTATGATAAGCAAAGGTGCTCAATGTAACCCACATTGAGTACCTATTAACTATATTTATTATTGAGTGGCACATAAAACACCTTTTAAGAGCCTCTTCCGGTGACATCTCGATTGTGCAATTGCAACTGACCGGATATACTTATAAATTCGATATATTTAGCTAAATTCCCCAAATTCTCAGTATACCTCTTTCGTCCAAAACGTTTCTATTTGTACATTACCACGAGACTATTCAAGTATGTTTCAGATCTTTTATGTTTAATTGGAGTTTTCAAACTTTTTTATAATAACACATTTGTCGTATTGTGAAACCGGATGTGACGTGGTGAGCTAGTGTTGCGTTTGTTTAGAACCTTAGTATAAAAGGCATGGAGATAGCTTCGGGTTGCAATATCGGAGCAGTAGGTGGAACAGAGAAAGTAGTGGAGATAGTTATACTATAGGATTACTTGTAAATTTTTAAAAGATGCAAAATCAAATATATTTATTGTTTTAATATATTAAATAGGAAGTTCCGTTTGAAATATGCAACGGAATATTCAAATAATTACAATAATAATATTTAAAGGTTAAATTTAAAAAAATCTAAACTCAGCAGAGTTTGTCAATAGACTTAGATTATTCATATTTAAGACGAATAAACTAGTACTTAATATAATATTTAAACCCTGCTTTAGTCAATGTTTGTGAAAGTGTGACAAAGTTTTATTTTATGCTTAGTAAAGTGTAGATTTAATACCTAATCTACTCTATGCTTTCCTTGTTCTAGTGTCGAAAAGTACGGAAGACGTTTATAATTTCATAATATTAAAATGTTTCACATTGATCCCGATACAATGCACGCGAACAATTCAACAATGGGTGTAGTTAACAATGACACTATGGCAAACATACGAGATGCCATTCGCACGCCCAAAAGCAAAGTGTAGTAAGTGGCATTTATGTCAAATTTTGTGCTTTATATTTTCATATATACGGTGTATTTTTTACGTGAGATGAAACATAGGACTTTTAGTTTCTAGTTCGTACAGTTGGTTAGCAAAGTACCATTGTTGCGAATAAAAGAAAAGCTAAGGATGGGCATTGTCGTCCATTGTGGCGGGTGTGCGAGGACAATGGCGCGATCACGTTTAGGAAATTTTGGACAATTTCGGTGTTTTTGCAACGGGTTGCACCTTGATTTGGCAGGGGCGTACTCAACGCATTGAATATTCTTATTTTATTACTACTTATTGTAAAGTGTTTACTATAAATAGAATAATTTTTTCTATTATAATTTTAAATACACATTTTTAAGCAACTTTGAGTACGTACACC
>DWNE01009183.1:0-11060 GCA_018249875.1 Cecropterus toxeus | reverse complement strand
AAAGCAAAAAAATAATTTAAATATAGATATGTTGGTTTCTTACATACACAGTACATAGTGCATAGTCCCGAAGTCGGTGCTTAACCTATTTTGTTAGATTACTATGATGAATCTATGTCCTGCAACTATATGAATTGAACTTCCTCCTTTTTGGAAGCCGGTTAAAAAACACGTAGTGCGGAAGCGCATTCGAAATGATTACTTTGTCCGTAATCATTTGTAACTAATCTATTTGAATAAGATAAATGAAAAGAAAAATCATGTTTATATTTTAGTATATAGTAAGAACGTTAAAATATGTATAGCCTGATATCATTATGTACTTAACTTTTTTCTTTAAGCAAATAAATAAATTAATTGAATAAAAAAACGGTGTGATACTTAGATACGCCTTTATAAAGAATGGATGATTAAAGTAACAAATATAGTACAGTAAATTTTCCTAGTATCAACCCTATTTAGCGGGCGGGCGGCGTCGCGGGCGCCGGGCGTAGCGCCCGAGTGCATTCACTCGCGCACTTCTGCGCGGCTAATTTCTCTATCTTTAGCCCGCGGTGTAACTGACCGAGCCCTGCTACCGGCTAAAGAGAAACTGCATTAGATGCGTCCGGTTTACACACGTGAAACCAGCCAAACGATCATTTCCCTTTATCAGCGCACCTCGCAAGGAACCTAGCATTTTACAATCGAGAACACATCGATAACTCGCCACCTTTTTGTTCGTTCCGTTTATTAATATCCAAGTAATTGCATCCCGGCTCGGCTTGTCCGAGATTGAAAGTAGTTCCAGTAATAATACACTATTTCTTCCGTGTTGTATTCTAACTACTTGCAGAGTAATAATTTTGTGCAAGCCGTTGTCGCAATTTCTATACAACCGACCAAGAAACAGACGTGAATGTATTTCACCTAATTTTCCAAAAGAAATTGCATGTCTTTCTACTTAAGATATGTTGAAACTCGGATCCCGCGAGTTTCAATCAAAGACTTTAACTAGATCACGCATTCGAAATCAATGTGAATCCTATTGAAACGCGTATGTGTGGGTGCAATTAAGCTAGTTCTATAGAAACGGGGCTCATCAATCGATAGGTGTCTTAGACTGACGAGTTAACTTTCGCTTGTGTAGTGAGAGTGGGCTTCCAGTCTTGGGCTAGGTAAGTTCAATGACAGCAAGCGACAGACCTTAGTATCTATTCACACGTACGACAGCCAAGGCAGCAAAAATGAGCGCAAACAGCGTTTAAATTGTGGTAACTATAAACGTGTCCTGGGCAAGACACGTTATTAGTAACCTAAAATACGCCATTGCTAGCAGTAATGGATCGCTAGTAGTACCAATAGTAGGAGACAAGGTAAATGTAGATGCAATGTGTGTACAATGTTGATATAGAAGGCAAAATGCGCTTTTTATACGAATTTACACACGTCCGCTCAGTTGTCTTGGTGTACGTTGTCGTACGTGTGAATAGACCCTTAATGTTTACACGTTTAACGTAGATACAATACTAAACCAGACTTAATCTATACTAGTATTACACAAATCACTTTAACGAGTTTTTGTCACGTTAAGCAACTTTCCCTTTGCTTTACTCCTTTGAACTGATTTTAGAATCGCCGTATTATAAATCTCGAGCGCAGATTCGTTATTTTATGACTTGGCAACGGTTTTCTCGTGTATTCATCATCTTTTTTTAGATTTTACCTTCACGGAAGATTATGAGATTCACGTGATTTTTCCTGAGAATAATGGACTACATTTCTACGTTCCTTTCGCCAAAAGTATTGAAGATATGACGCCCTGCTTCATCACGCGTTTGTTTTTTTTGTCCTTTAAATAGGGTGGCCAGATATTTAACGAATAGTACACATAAGCCCCTCCAGGTGATAGAATTTTATGTGTTTCGACTTCGGAAGTACCATCGCCACACCTTCAAAATGTGGTAAGGGAGACATACTTATCCAAGGCGTTTTAATATGTTACGGGTACTCACGATGCTGTTTTGAATTTCTTTTTGCCGATATTTCGACCCAAGGCGAAGACCCAAACCCAATTATCGTAGGCGATTCAAATCAGTTTTCTGGGGTAGCGACTCGTCTGTAACTAATCTCAGGTAAGACTGTTCTTAACTGAAATGGATGGCAGATGTCCATCCACTTCCATTATCGTGTCTACTTACCATCAGGTGAACTGCATGCTCGTTTCCTACTTCAATATTATAAAAAGGATATTATAGATGTATAGTTCCTCGTTTTTCGGTCAATCGTCGGTCGGTCAGTTGGTCGGTAAATTACACAATAAACAACATTAATTCTGCAATAAAATAATACATATGAATTTAGAAGAAAGATCTTTACTAATGAATTTTGAAATATTCAAAACTACAAATTGTCTCTTATTCGTACAATAAGTGAGTGAGTGAGTGAGTGAGTGAGTGAGTGTTTTATAGTTATTCATATGTGTAAAACGTGAACGAATTTGGCAAAACACAACCGCACTTGTCGATTTTGTGATAACATACAAAAGCTGATGTCTTTAACATAGTAGCACTATATGTAAGATTTAGTTCTAACGCTAACTTTTATTACATAACAAAATGTTTCATGCTTTCTCTAATTTTATCTAGCCACTTACCAAATACGAGTATATGTGTTAATCTCGTTTTTATAGTGAGTTTCACATATGTAACGATATCTACATAACTGGTTGTTACACCCGTCTTTCCTCTTTCTAGATCTACATAATGCGTTATTGTAATCTATTAAAGAATAGCTAACAAACGATACGCATGAACAATAGGGAGAAATTAAATTTTCTTATGTAAAATAACTCGTAACCACTAAAGCATAAATGATTAGATCGTTTTGCATAATATAAAGTACTTGGGCATTACCATAAAAATGTTTGCGTATGACTTTTAATTTGTCATTGCATACGTTAATGCCCAATTCCAACATTGGATGGTAGAAGTGAAAGAAAAAAAGAAAGAAAGATGTGTTCGTATAACCGTTTGTTTAGTATTAAAAAAAAACAAATAAGTACATTGTAACGTGTACTTGTTTTTTTTTTAATACTAGACAAAACTTTTTTAAATACTTTAGTTTGTGATAAGTTGACTAAACTAACACACTTTGACTGATTAAAAATATTATGTAATACGATTTATTAGACCCTAATATTAAAACCCATGCGTACGGCTCCAGTTTACTTACTTTATAAGTAGCGAATGAAGTTGCAGTCCACCTGATGGTACAGTCTATACCACCCCGGCCCAGAAACGTTTGTTATCGACTTCGTATAAAACGAGTTCTATCAGAATCCATTTTAGCAGATGCGGACTTTCTGAGAACTAAGATGACCGCCTCATGTATTATTTAGCATATTCTCGCCTCTCTTATCTAGCCTAAATCCACTCTTCCACCAAAACCCCGAACCGCTTTACGGTAGAAATACGTGTGGCGGTGGTACCTTCCCGGTTCCGTAAATGCGGTACGGCAACATTTCACATGCTACTTTGTCACTCGGAAGTTTTCCAAACACTCGAAAGGGCCCGATAACATGATTGTTACCTAATGGTAGATAAATACATAATTCGTAGAACCTGCTGTGGTTTGATTACGTTAGTATATCTATTCCTGCTTTATAATACGGTACTCACGATTAGGTTCCGGTGGGCAGATATGTAAAAAAAACGTTTCTAAGATCTATATTATTTACGTATGTAAGAAATTGTACATTTACGTGATAACGAAATAAAAATAACTGCTCAAATTTCACGTATGTTATTTAAAACGATAGGATAATTCTTGGTAACAACGGCATCTATACTGAACTGTTACTGATACTGATCTATACTCAACTGTCATGGTATATACGGCTCATATCTTTGTTTGATAAGGAAGTTATATGCCTCACATAATATCCTTACAGTTAAGTGCCTTATTAACCTATCAATTAAATCGGTGTCGATTTTATATCGTCGTGTTTATTTTTGTTTTTCTTTTTAATAAACACTTCCCAAACGCTCACCGTTCTCAAGCGAGCCAAAAGTTGTACAACTTCAAAAATCATTAAAACGTTGCAAACAAAGCAAATGTTGATTCTCGGTAGATTTTACCATATTTCGACTTATTATCAAGGGTACGGTGACGGCGAAGGAAAACATCGAGAGGAATCTGCACATCTGAGAATTCTCATAAAAAAAAGAGTTCTCAAAGGTGTGTGAAGTCTACCAATTCGCACTTGGCCAGTGCGGTGGACTATGGCCTATAACTCTCTCACTCTAAGAGAAGGCCCTTGCTCATCAGTGGGACAATAATGGGTTGACGAGAGACGAGACGAGATTGTAAAATTTACAGGTTTCAGAAGATTTTTAAACTATATTAAGACTTGTAGGTTTCCTCGCTATGTTTTTCTTCACTATATGATTATCACACAACATGAGATTATTTGTTCCTAAAATATAATAATAACTTCAAAAAAACAGTTTCTGAATTTCTATCAATTGAGTTCAAAAATCTGATAATTAAGCTATTGTTGTTATATATTACGTCATCTGTAATTTATCAAAAGTAACCTCACTTTTCTTTCCAGAATTCCCGGCCGGTATCACCGTGACCTTGCCCCAAAGAGTGATTGCCCTAGAGTCGTTAGTCCACTACCCAACTGGCAAGAGTTTGCCATTCCCCATCCGCGGTGAGGTGTGCCTATACCCAGACAAGAACAGGCCACAGCAGAAGACAGCGGCGAGGTTTAACATTGATATGACGACCAGCGATGTCCAAGGATCTGCTATCGCTGAGTTTGGCTTCAGTCATCCTAAATTGGGCAAGGTATTTTAATTTGTGTTTTTGTTTTATTCTATAAAATGTTTATGATGTAAAATAGAACTGCGACTGACATAAAATTGAAATTGTGCCTTTAACATCAATTGCATTGCATGGCCGTTTGTTACTTCTACCGCCAATAATGGTGGTAGAAATCTTCCAAATAATTACGTTGGTCTCACCAACACACCTATATCTATCTTACGCAATTGGTTGTTCATCACGGATTCTTTTTGATTTTCCTCGTTCTCGTTAAACGATATCCACTTGCTTCATTCATACAATGCTTCCGTGATCAACGTTGGACTATTGGAATGGATTACTTTCCTATTTCTTTTTTCAGATCTTTTCTTTTTTGATCTTTTTCTTATTTGACTTTGATACGAGGTGTTACAGGACTGAGCGATTAGTATTATTAGTTAGTGGATTGGAAGTTCAATATATGTTTTATGACAATATTTCAGGAAGCAACGTTGAAACTCCGTGGAAACGTCCAGAGGCCTGATGACAAGACATTAAAGATTGAGACTTCCGCTGCTTTGTCCCATCCGTCGCTCGGAGGCGTGAGTTTTTGATTTACTTATAAAAGTACATGCAAGATTTTTAAATTAACAAGTTTACTCTTACATTTTTTATATTAACTTCTTCTTGTATTAAGGTACTCTAATTCAACTTAAATGTAATTTGTAAAAAAAATGTATATTTTTGTTTATGTTTTTGAGAACAACTTGATTACATTAAAAAAGAAATCCTTAATACCATTTTTCTTTCAGGATCGCGAACCCAAGTTCTACTTGGAAGTTAATCCAGTGCACATTAAGATTGTGGTAAGTATACTCAAATTCAAATTTCCCATCAATAAGCTATAAGTGTATACAATTACTATATAATAGATACTAAACTAAAATTCTTTACAGTTGGACACACCGATCGTGAAAGTAGTTGATATTGAAGGCAGCGCTATCTTGAAGGATAATTTGCAGCAGGGAGAAGTGAACTTCTGCTTCTTGGAAGGGAAGCCTGTGACCTTGAAGGCTGTTGCTAAGGACTTCCAGTACTACGAGTTCACTACAGGGTACAGTGGTAAGGTTTTTCTCGTTTTACCTGTAATGTAATATTAAGACATGTTTTGTAGAAATAATCATCACATGTATGATTAATAATTCGAATTATCACGAGAAATGTCATTGGTAGTCTGATGATTCGCGTGGCGGCGCGGTCACCATGCCACTTTTACACTCAATGGGTTCCAGGTTTGATCCGAGGCCAGACAGATATCTGAACGATGAATTTATATTCCTGTTCTGTCTGGGTTGTAGTTGTGTTGTGAATTCGTCTTTGTATATATCCTTCCCATCGCACAGGAAAAAATACTTGTGTAAGGTATGGGTGTTAGGGCATTATTTTTATTATTTAAAAAAAAAACTTTTTATCTGCTTTATCGTGTATCACATCCATCCAATCCTTCAATATTTATCAAAGAAGTCAGAAAACAAATCTGGCAGGAGAAACTTGGCAAGATAATTAAGGTTTCATTTGATTTTAATAAAATCTAATATTATTTTTATTTTTTTTAGATGACAAGGAACGCAAGTTGTCGATTATTGGTCATATTGAGCCTGAGAAGCGTTTAGATATCTCCGCGGACATTATCCTCCCCGGACACAAGAAGAACATCATTCATGGCGCCCTCTTCCTGAAGGACAATCTTGTCAAGAGCGACTACGGTGCCTCCAAGGAGAACTTTAATTACTTCGTGGTAAGAGTGCAAAAAATAATTTGTATTATCTTATTAAAAAATATACGTAACATATGGAATTCTCTTCTTGATGTGGCCAGTTGAGTTGAAACTAGTGATATATATTTTTACCGATTACTTTTTCAATATTTGTAGTCATATAATGGGAAATTTTCGGTATCTTATCAGCAAATACTAGTATGACACGTACGAGTATAAACCTAAATTTTGTTAAAGGACATTAGCGGCATTAGTGGCATGGAAAAGAGCATTAATTTATCCATTGTATATAACGAAGTTATAATTTTGTCAGAGCGCCCTGAAGAACGACGTAACAACCCTTGAGAGCAAGATCAAAGGTTTGGCAGATAAGGCGAGCGAGGAATTCAAGAAGACCATGAAGAGGGTGGAGCCGACCATCAAGCAGATGGAGCAAGCGTACTCGGAAGACTTCAAGAAGTTAATTAACGAAATCTCTAATGACCAGACGTTGAAGGAGATATCGGAGTCATTGTAAGTAATACAAAAGATACACTTGCTACAAATACAAATATACTATTTAATCAAACATTTTAGTGTCCTAAAGATATTTAAAAATCAGCTGAATTCAGTATGACTGAGAAAAATACCTACTTTGTACAAATATTTTGTTTATTATCAGTGTGGTGAATATTTAAAAATATTTATGATATACGCATACAATTTAGGATTCATAATAATATGGATGAAAATTAAAAACGAGCATGCAGTCCACCTGATGGTAAATGGCCACTGCTGCTCACAGACATATGTAATCAATCCCAGATAAAAACGGAGTCCTACCTGAGGTCGGGTATAGGTGTGTTGTTACCCTTGAGAATTTATTTGGAACGTCTCGGATAAAGTCGATAAAGTCTCCATTATCCTACTTTAAGAATCAGAACAAAAAATCAGATAGATAAATCAGAACTCTGCTGTTACTCGCCAGAAGTAGGTATGGCTGTAGAACACAAAGATTTTATGAGCTTCAAAACTTACCAATATGTTAAAAAAATTTTAAAAATATTTGTAGGAACCACATCGTTCAGTTACTAGTTAAGATGATTGATGATATCGCAACGGTGACCAAACCCATCATCGACAAAATAAACACCGCCATCACGGATATTTGCCACAAGACACAAGAGTTATATGAGAAACAGGTAAGAGGATTGTAAAAGATAAAACGGGTATAAAAATAGCAGATTAAAGTATAGACATACATAAAGGTTCAGTGATAGATAGATAAAGTAGATGAGTTTAATAAACCGAAAACTAAATTTCAAATTTATATACGGCATAAAATTATATTTCTATTTTTTTTTATTGAATTCAGTAACTTTTGTTTGATGCGATTTAATATAATCAGACCAGTAGACTGACATAAGTTCAAATAAATTACTATTATTACTTATTTTATGTCCTCCAAACTATTGTATAACTTTTGTTATATATGGATGTATAAATTATGACGTAATAGGAGTATTGACGTTTTTTGTCCAAGAAGATTGGAAAACCGATTGTTATATCCATGACTGATATTTTAGGTTGAACCACAATTCAAACAACTGTACACCAACGTATCGACAATGCTGAAGGAGTACTTGGACGGACTCATCGACGCTGCCACCTACTACGTAGCTTTGGCTATCGACTTTTTCGAGAAACACAAGCCTGAACTGCAAGAATTGGCCAATACATTCACTGAAATCTTCAAGGGTAAGTATCCCTTTAGATCTCTTCAAAAATTACTTTAATTTCATTTTCTATGGACTTCCATTTCATTATTCTACTACAATCCTTACACTACACTTAAATAACACCTTTTGCTACTTAGCAAACGAACGAGCACTCAACCAGATGGTTAGTGGTCATGGACATCTATAATCAAGACCAGATAAGATTAGTCTTACCTAAGTTTCGTCATAGATGCCTTGCTTCCCTTGATTACTAAGAATTTACTTGACAGCCAAGGATATTCTCTAAAAGTGATGACGAAAAAATAAAGATGATTCAACAAGACTTTTAGACATAGGGGAGTGCTTAGGTCATCTGTCCAGTATTGCACTATATCAGCAGTGCAGAAATAGATTGAACAGTGTCGTCTCTTCATCTCTTCATATATTAATTTTCTTTTCATCCTTGTAGATTTGACAAGGATCCTAGTGGCTCAACTTAAGGAATGGCGTGCAAAGGCGACAGAATTCTTTGCAGATCTCGGCGCTCAGATCAAGGATCTGCCCATCATTTCCTTCATCAAGGAGAAGGTAAAACTTAAGTTGTACATTATGGTATTCAAAAGCGAATCCTATTCAGTATTTTATAAAATCATGAAAGTTGTAGAAAAGTATCTGAAAACATTATTGAAAATTATACCTATACATCAAACAAAAACGGAAAAATAAGGTAAAATTTCCTTTTAATATCAATCATATCGAGATTTTCTCCATCATTCATCCAAATATATCTTAAATATTCAAAATGCACGATTAACTCGTAAATCTAAACATTCTCCATACATCTAAAAATATGGACAAAATTGATCTGCAGAATGTTTTGAATGAATGAATTGATCTATTTGCTTCAGTACCAAGAGCTGTCGATCCCGCAACAAATCCTAAACATCGTAAAGGAGATACACAATGCGGTACGAGGAGTGCTGCCCACAGAAGAGGTCAGGAACTTCGCGGATGCACTGTACAAGTACACGGAAAAGGTATGACCATTAAATAACTACTTCCCAAAAGCCAAAACTCTTGGATTTTAATAGAAAAGCAGTAGAAATCTTTGTGGTTCAACTCACGTAACAGCAGTGTTAAGTTCTACTGGTGTTAGGTCTGCTATTGATGTACTTGTTGGACTTTATAGAAACGAATCTCACGTTATGTCGATAACAGATGTACTGCGTTATGTTCATCCCTGATGACTGTGCTTGCAAGAGGGGTTACCCAAATTAAAAAAAAATACAATATACCATATGTAAGAGACGTAATAGAATGATGATAAAATATTTTCTAAATTAGCTTTACGTTATGCTTTTTTTTAATAGTGAATGATTTATTTAGGCGTAATACATTTTATAGATCGGCGCCATTAAAACGTTAAAGTAACTTTGGAGACTCGATGATGGCTTTGTTCATTGATGACATGAATGATTATTATCTATAATAATATTTTAATATTTTTGTCCATAGAAACTTAACCAAGAGAAAATGGATGAGGCAGCTGAACTACGCAACGTGTATGAGAAGCTTGTCGCCGCTGTCGGTTCGCTCGTGAAGTTCGTACGCGCTCAGCTGAACGATCTGGGTGTACCAAGTGTGCCTATGGTCAGCAGCGTGAGTACTTAGGTCTTATTACTTTTGGATGCTAGAAGAAACTGTCAGGAAACCTCATTTCTACGATTTAAGTAATTTTAGAGCGAATGATAATTGTCTTTTTTGCTGAGACAAAAGATATTAAATTAAATTACTTAACGTGAATGTTGGATGAATTTTGACACATTTCGCTACAATGTCGTTAATTATAGGTTTATAAGATCATACATACATTTATTTCACTGCTCATCGCTGACTCATTTTTTTTTTACTTTCACGACAATATGGGTATCAAACGAAAGCTAGTAAATGGACCAACCTAAATATATATATATATATTAAAATACTTTTACTTGACTAGTGTTCAAATTGAATGTGTATCATTATGAACGAAAATTCCGTTTTAAGCAGTCGAGTTTTTTATTTTAATGTTTTTAACGATTTTACTACTTTTGTATTTTAAGTATCGCAGATTTTAAATGCAAAAAAAAAAGAAAAATAAAAAAATGTTTTATTTATCTCGAAAACTGATAAGTTCTACATATTCGCTATTATTAAGTCTTTTATATTTTGCTAATTTTATTCTGTTCATTTTACATAGTTGCCATTCATCGGCCCAACATCGGTGTCCTCTCCAAGCTTCGGAGGATCTGCATCCTTCAGTTTGATTAACCAGTTCATCCGTGGAGACATCCCTAATCCTCTGGACATCATCAGGGCGTACAGACCTCGCTCTTTGAACCCACTGGACGAAGTACCCGCCAAATGTACGAATATTACTAAATATATTATGTTAGAAAATCATGCAATGAAGATTTGGTTGTAGTAATGGAGACGCACTTATTCAAGGTGTCCCAACTGTAATAAATAAATAAGCTGAGTCCTCGGAAGTTGCATTTTTAGCCAGATTAATTAGAGATGTCAAAAGAGGGTCAATAGCAACTTATGATGATAAGTTGCTAGTAGTAAAATAGGATATCCGATGGGATATCCTATTTTACTAAAAGGCGAGTGTTTGTGAGGATGGATGTATGTATGTTTGTTACTCTTTGAGTATGTTATATACTGTGAAGTAAAGTGTACGTTTTTTTTTATAAATATGAAGTAGCAAACGAGCAAGCAGCGCACCTGATGGTAAGTGGTTACTGCCGCCCATGGAC
>DWNE01009182.1:0-11062 GCA_018249875.1 Cecropterus toxeus | reverse complement strand
GAAGTAGGGTAACAACGCATTTGTTACGATTAGTTAAAAAAGTTAGTAAGTAGTCATTTAACACTAAGAGAAATAACCATTTACTCTTATAGCCGTTGACCTGTAACATCGATACGATAAGAATGTCAGCTTTAGGTAAAATGTGTACTTTTTAGGGTTCCGTATGCAAAAGGTAAACACTGAACCCTATTACAAGACTCCGCTGTCCCCCTGTACGTCTATCCGTCGGTCTGCACTTTGCTGTATCTCATGAGCCGTGATAGCTAGACAGTTAAAATTTTCACAGATAATGTATTCCTGTTGATGCTATAATAACAAATAATAAAAACAGAATAAAATTAATATGGTGCCACATGCTCGTTTGCTACTTCATTTTTTTAATTTAAAAAATACCCACTTTATTTTGCGATTATTTGAGATTCATAAATACATACAACAACACCACTGAGCTTCTTGCTGCCGCTGCACGCAGTCGAAGAAGGTGATCTCATCAGACTTGCGACACGCTGACGAGAGCGCCCTCGCGTCTCCCGCCGTCGCACACGCGTGCCTGCAGGACGCCGAGTGCCCCAACGCGCAGCACGCGCGACCCCACCACCCAGACCCTGATAGCACCTCTGCAAAGGTATAGAAATGTGATGTGAACAATGATGAAATTGGTTTCAATATTATTACCTTAATTAGGAAATCTCAGATTCAAATCCCATGCCCTAATTTCCCGTATATACCTAGGACAAATTTAGTAAAAATGGAAAGTGAAAATTTGTGAAAATATCGATCCTTTATCTATAATTATCTATACTGATATATGAAAATGTGATGATGTGTGTGTTACCCAATCACGCAAAAACCACTGGTGCAATTTACATGGAATTTTGCACGACTGTAGCTTATTTAACTGGTCAGTCTACTATTTCGATATTTTTTACTATTGGATTTAAGATGGTGACTATTTTAGTGACGTAAACTACACGCATTGGTTTCAGCCTTTCAAATTTCTATTTTAATTAACGTTTGATGGCATATACGAAGTTAACATTTAATTTTCTATTCGGAAGATCCGTTTCCCTTTTCATTTACCTCCAACGTTTAGCAAGAATTTTTTTTTTGCTCGTAGCGAAGCACGGGTAGGTACTTCAGCTAGTTCACCATAAATTCGCACTTATTATATTCTTAAACGTAAGTTGTCTAACAATATAAAGCTTTGACAGCCTGAGGGACAATCTGAAGTGCATATAAGAATGATAATAATATTTTAAGATATATTTGTTAGAACCCTTCGTCATTTGGCTCCAAAGGCCCAACATCGTAAATATCCAGTAATATTTCTCGCTTCGTTGGTTTCGCCACCTTAAATATAATCTAAAATAGCTTAGTGGTGAGATATGACAAGCATAATTCAAGTGCACACTGCACTTGAATGTGTTTCTGAATTGATATATGCGGCTTATTGCATGACAATAAGCATGGTGATCATTGGCTCCGGATGAATAGCCCAAAACAAAAATTATCATCGTGCGAACTCGCTTTGAAAGTGCTTGGTCAAATTATACGGAATTTGTTTTTACCCACCTTGTATAGTCTGATTCATGCATATCCAGAACTCTATCTGTAAAGAAAAAGGTAAGGGCTATAGATCGAACGTTTATTTTTGTCTTTTATTCGATTTCTTTGGTCTATTTATTTGGTGGTAATTCGATACAGGGGTAACCGTGGAGCATCTCGAAAGCTCCCCAATTACAATACAAAGCCGATAGGCGGTTTATTGACTACCGTAAAGAAGGTTCAATAATGCGCACAGATGTGTGTGAATAAACCATATCGACTTACAAGCTTCCTCCAGTTTTAAGACACACGTTTTTTAAAAGTTAAGAAATAAATAAGCATGCCGTCCAACTGATGGTAGCTGGTCAAAGCCGCACATGGACACCAGTAAGTAACTCCATATAGAACAGAAGATCTAACTTAAACCTAGCAAAGAATAGTAACCTCTCCTTTATAAAATGCTCGTCTCATGTCTTTTTCATGTTTTAGTTAAAATATAAGTAAGTAATTAAAATGTTAAGCATATTCCAAATTAATCTTAAAATCTTTCAAGTCAAATACGCAAACATTATTTTAGACTCATAAATTAAGATTACGTCGTACGTACATTTCTGATGTTACAAACGATAAGGAAGGTCATTAATAAATTATTTCAAAATTATGTTATTATGTTAAACTACTTTAACAAGCTTTATTACTTACTAAATGTGGTCCACAAAATTTGTAAATATTATGTATTCTTTCTTCCATCATCGCCGAATCTGACGCTATTTCAACTAGGGACATCTGAAACAATGGTAAAAATTATTTCATTTGTAAATTACTAAGGCTGTTCAATTTAGCCGGTTAAGCTGGCTAAAAAAGTTACCTTAGTTAATTAACTAACCGATAGGCTTAGCTAATTTAACTAGTTAACTAAACTAGCTTAGCTAATTAGCTAGTGGCTTAACCGGCTAACATATCTTAGCTCAGCTAATTAGCAAACAGCTAACCGGGATATTTTTTAGCTATTTAATTAATAATAATTCTCAGACAGATTAAAGAACAATATTAATATTTTATTACGAACAAAACGACAAAAATTAGAATAAGCACAGTTAATTTTAATAGCTATCACACAGGGTCGCCACAAAAACCAAAATTTACTATAATAATGTTTAATAAATCACTTAGGAAAAGTGATCTCAAGATAAAGTACCGTAACAATCGATATTCCTAATAACCCCTGTTACTTTTAGCTTTGAAGTTGTTTAAAGACGAATGGGCAAAAGGTTCGTACTTTTAAACTCTTTTAACTGATCCAAATCCAAAAGGGTTGCTACAAAAACTTTAAGCTTCACCCTCGGGAATAGAAACTTGGTGATTTATACAAGGCGTTTAGGATTTTGATCTAAGACGGTACAGAGTTATTTTAGTATTTATATAATATTCGACTGTGGAAGAATTTTTAAAAGATTAAGTATGACAATATAAATCAGATCACTGTAAATTTCAAAACCAACGTTTGACATCAAATCAACAACAAAAACTGAGTAAGTAATATAATAATTAATACTTCGAGTGTACATTATTGTAAAGTCTCTTGTATTACTTCCTATCTGAACAAATATCTAAAACCTCTTTCAAAGCACTTGTATATTAACATTTAAAAAGGTTTAAAGTTAGATAAAATTTACAAATCAATTATAATCACCAGTCACCGTGGAAAATTAAGTAGTTAAAGATAATATCAGTTAAAAATATTTCGCGCTTCGTGCTCATAACTCCGGTTATTATTTTGTTTCAAATAGTTCAACAGCCATCCATACATATAACGAAATTTAAAGCTCCGCATGTTTGTACATTGCACATATTTTCAGAAAAAAATGTTTGGGAGGACTGGGAAAATGTAATAATATAAATATTCACATTTTTTTAAGAATTTTCTCCGTCTGTCTGTCAGTGTCTTATAATTCACATTATCCTAAAACAACAGAATTTAATTGAAAGTATTTATTTATTGTCTATATGAGGTAACACTGTCTTTTTTCATAAAAATCCGTCAAGTGTACCAAAAGTTATTACAATTTGAATCTATGTTGCATTTTTAAACGCGAATGAAACGGCAAGGCGCCTCTAGTAAGCAATAAATCAAAAGCCAGACACTTCGCTGTAATAAAATTTACGCAGCGAGAGGGGACCGTGTTTAAATCGGAATATAGTCCGACAAACTTATCTGTGCGTGCGATGGTTTTTGAAAAGAACTATACCCTACTGTCTATGGTACTTTGTTGTTAGCTTTGCTTTTTTTTTATTTACCAAGGTAAAGGTTTTTAGGAGAGAAAATAATAAAGATTTACGAAGATTAATAAAGTAAGGCTTAAAGGCGCCAAGCCAAAGGCGTTGAAAAACATTCTAAATAACCAAAGGTAAAGTCATTTAAGATATTAAATTAATTTGATAAAATTAAGACTTTGAAAACTAGATCTTAAGGTGATTGTATATAAAATGTAAAAAAATAAGTAATATCCTAGTAAAGCGAAATAATACTATAAAATTTGATCTATATATAATATGCTGTCAATCTAAAAGTAATATGTTAAAATTTATAAATTTAATTAGCAAAATTTATCACTTACCTATCAGGTACTTTTGACAGCCTAAATAATATAAAGATCGCTAGCGATCTCGCCCCTGTTACACGCACAGAAAACTATGTCGGTCTGTAAACACATGTCTGTTATTGGGGCACGTTAGATGCGCCTAATGAAATTAATTAACTTACGAACACATTCTGACTGCACGTCCTCATGTTCCAATGTAGTCGTATCTAATTACTACCAGACAATTCGGTTACATCTGTGTTTAATACGTTTCCTGGCGTAATTTTGGATAACGGATTGGAAGCTCTGCTCTTCTATATCAATAGAATCCTAATTTCATGGTAAGTATAGGAATAATAAGAATAGGCGAAAACTATTAATATTTACAGTTTATTATATTTATGAGAGAGGTTTTATTATTTCCGATCTTTTTATCAAAATATAATCGTAACGCAATTTATATGTACCCATGACTTCGTTCCAAAATTAACACATTTAATTCTCTAGCCGCGAAAAAGACTTTTTGAAAATCTAGTTATACAATTACATTTTACTAAAATACGATATCTTAAAAGTATTTTCAGCATTTTGCCAACACTTTGTACATGTTTTAAACACATTACTCGTAAATAATTATGTTTAATTCGTATGTCACCTAAGTATATGGGGTACCGTAGATTTTGTATTTGTATATCCTAAAGTCATTCTTAATGGCACGTAAAGATATACATATACAATCACTTATTATTTGCTAAACAACAACATTATCACACAGATAATGTAATTTCCAGAAATGAGTGTTCCACGGGTGATTAGGTAGCAGCATCCTGGTTTCACACGTTATCTCCGCAGTGTTAATAAGGTTATCTCTGAGACCCACATTCTTAACGAATGACGACGATTTATTACTTGATACTTGACTCTTCATAAAATCCTCGCGTTACACTCATTTCTTCCACCTGCAGACTAATGGACCTGCATTAATTACGTGGGATGATTTTGACGTTGTTTCGAATTCCCATCCCTATTCGCACGTATGTTTTCAAAAAAATCAAATTTGAAGAAATACAGGTTTTACTTAATTTGATACAGTTAAAAAATTCGTGTTAATAAGAGACTCCTCCTCCTTCAGACTAACCTCCTCCACTCCTACATGACTTGACCCCCCTTGTTTTTTTAACCGACTTCCAAAAAGGAGGAGGTTCTCAATTCGGCTATATTTTTTTACACGTATACAATGGATGTGTGCTTATGAACATATAAATCTTTCTGAATAAGTCTTATTGTAGTGTAAGAGTCGTGGCTGAGGGCGTTGAGAGCGTTGGTAAAGCTCTTGTCCATGCCAAAACTTGCAACTGTCTGCGACAGTTAATTAATGTTCACTTTTTCCGATTAGTTACATGTCTATACTAAACTGGTATTATAACGCTGTAACTATATATAAAAGGCAATGCGTTATATATGATCTTAATGGCGTGTAAATAATATTTAATTGTATCAAAAGAAAAATAATTAAGTGTCATTGTTTATGTGCCCGTGAGCATTTCATATAAACACCACAAAGATTTTTTCAGTTCTAAAACCTCACACTCTGGCTTTCTTTGGTTTGCTTTACTGCTATTTCTTTAAATTACTTTCATTATTTGTTTGCTTTCGGCTTTCATACAACCATTTCAAAAAATATTTTTTCATTTTAAATTCTCATTCTGTGACTTATATATTGAGGTTTCTTCGCTTATATTCAGTTTTGTAGAGAAAAAAATATACAAGTATACCTTTAATACAGGCACCGTACTCTTGGGAGGTAAATTAAAATAGTTCTAACGATCCTACAGTATACAAAAGTGCTTTAACAGTATTTTTCTGTAAATCATACGCTGAAAATAATGAACAAACATTTTTAATGGCTAGCGAGGCTATATTAATATAAACTAAGGATATTTTCATATTATATTCTTAAACGGTGCATAAACTTATTTGAATTTACATATTTAAAAGCTGTACAAACTTAAATGCAACAGGTTGACTGTTATAAAATGTAAACTTGCTAAAAAGAAAATTTTCACTGTAACTCAAATTGAAGTGTATTTTTTGTTAAGTTACAACGTTTATTCATCAAGAAAGGAGTTTTTATTAAATAGCAAATGAAATTGTTTGATGCAATGGTGCGCTCTTGATAACAAAATTTATTTAGCTTCTTTATCTTGTAACAATAAACGTTTTAAAATTGTTTTATAGTAATTTCCGATAACCTTTGCTACATAGAAAGTGTCAAGCAGAGTTACGAATTACGAAATTTAAATAGGGAAAATTCATGTTAAATAGTAGTGTTTATTTTACCTGCGAAACGAAGCGGTTACCATACCCGTCTCGTACGTACTTAGTTGGGTTCCCGGTTCGATCCCGGCCAGACAAATATCTAAGTCATGACTTTAGATTTCTATTTTGAGTTTGGTATTTGTGTATTATTTTTTTATAAGATTGTAGTAGCATGCAAAACACCAAACAATGGTGGTCTGCATGTTCGTGTTGCAAACGAACACGCAGAACACCTGATAGTAAGTGGTTACTGCCACCCATGGTCATCTGTAAGCTACGAGTACTTCATATAGAACAGCGGTACTATCTGAAGTCGATCACAGATACGTTGCTACTCTCAAGGACTGAGATGGTCGCCTTATATGTAAGTGGGCCGGCAACCGCACATTTCCAACGAAAGGCAAGAACTACTTCACGATAGAATTGGTGTGGTAGTGGTACTTCCCGGGTCGAACTACACTAGTTCTAGTCAGTGACCATGACACCCACGACAATGAAGAGTACTGGTATGAATAAGTGTAGAAAGCAATCTACCATACATATATTTAAGGCACCGTCCAAATGATCATTTATATAGATTTGAGTAGTACTCACAAGTACCAAGAACTAACTGATTAGATAAGCATTGAAATAGACACAACTTGATTCTTAAATTTGAAATTACTCAAAATTGTAACATAACAAATGTACGCACTCTAATACTCTGCTTAATATTTAAGTGAAGTATTATATGTATGAGTGTATATGTATATGTAAGGAAATTATTATCAATAAATTAGTCCGTAATTATGCCCACATTGATAGTATGAAATCTAAGTCAATAATCAATTCAGATCATAACATTTAGTACGATTAACCTTCTACCTTCAAACCACACTGCATGGAACAATGATCATTGTATACAAATCAGGCATCGTTGAAACAAGCACACGACCAGCCCACACCATCAACGACCATCATTTGTACCACAATGGTGTTGCTAAATTGCCACATAATGAGCTTAAAATTTCAAATAGATTATCGTAAAAAAATGACATCAATATCACCTGTGGTGCTCAAAATATTGATTCTCCGGAAATAACGGTTTAATAAATTATGTAGGTGTGTTAGGGCACCGCGGGTTTCCGTAGTTATCATCATCGACCCATTACTATCCCGCATGTTTACATGGGTCTTCTTCTCACCGAATGAAAGAAATCAGGTCCCTAAACTACCAATGCGATGTGGGTATTATCAACTTTGAGAAAGTTTAATGAAACTTTGAGATATGCAAATATTATCGAATTAAATGGCCTTTTTAGGTTTCCGTACCCAAAGGTTAAAACGGGACCTTATTATTAAGACTCCGCTGTCTGTGTCCAGGCTGCTAGAAAGCTGAAATTTTCACAAATGGTGTATTTCCGTTACCGCTATAACAAAAAATACTAAAAATTAAATATATATTACAGTGGGTCCCCATACAATAAACGTGTTTTTGCTCAATATTGTAGATAATGGTGCGGAACCCATCGTGCGCGTGTCCGACGCACACTTGACCGATCTTTTTCGTTTTTTTTTCGATCATCGTACAAAAGTACCAAATTAAGAAATAAGAGTAACTCGCTTCACATTTCTTTTTATTACTTAGCTTTTATAATCTTCGTTTAATGTATAGGTAACCAATTCTTGTAATGTGTATGTAGCGGCCAGCGGGTACTCGCGATACCTGTGTTTAAGTTCTTTCCTACCGATATTTGGATCCAGTTACATGAATCGTAGTCACGGCAAAATAATTCCATGAATATTTTGCGCGATTTATATTTAAATCCATGTATGTACCTACACATTTCCTACGTAAATCAATCACTTGTGAAATAATTATGAAAAGAAATGAATTTGTTATATACAATTTAAGCGCATGAACAACAGAATTATAAAACGGACGAACAAAGCCATCAAGCGATAATTCAATATAGAAAGAGTAGGTGCAACAACTGAAACAAGGCGTCATTGTATTTTTATTCATGCGCCGCGCCGGCATTCGAAAACATCGCTTATTATTCAATCCGCGGCAACCATTTGTCATTGGCGACAGAATAAAAAGTGTTCCGTAGTATCAGATATAGGTGGTCCATGATATTAGCATGGAGAGAATCGGGGGGATGGTACTGTATTAGTACAGTAGTGTACTGTATTTTTACTGCATACTGTATAAAAATACAGTGTAGGAATGTACTGTTTTTTGCAACCACACTAATTGAAGCAAATAAAAAGATTTTTTTAAACCTTATTTTGAAAGCTGATCGAGGAATAAAGATAAAAAGCAGTTAGTTGCAGGAGACGATGACCTTTATTGGTCGTCAAATTGCAGAGAAACAGTTGATAAATTGTCCAAGTAGATGACATTTTCTTTGGTTGACGTAAGATTTCTCTTCTGCTATCCTAAAATCATAGTAAACAGGCCCATGGTGACAATTTTATATAACTTATCTCATGAAATATGCATAAAACTGTACTGTATTTTCTACTTTAACAGAAAGTTACATTTACTGTAATTTTGTACAAAATACTGTATTTATAGTTGTAAACTTTATAACTACGATCTGGAAGCACTGGTTGACATCATTGCCGGCAATGACAGTCGACAGTCACACGTCCTGTGTGAAACGTGCGTGGCATCCACCGGGCTTGCAGTCTCGGATGCTTCCTGGAAATATTTTCCAAACAATATGCACGTAGATAGAGGGAATGTTCTGTGGGAAAGCAGGTTTTTTTGTATATGATTGATAAAATGTACGTCTTTTATCAGAAATATTATTTTTTGACATATTAACCTTATTGAATTAACTAAGTGATGGAAAAATATATAATCAATTTGGAAATACTGTCGAATTGATAACCTTCTCCTTTTTTGTAGTAGGTTAAATACTTAATTGTTGCTCTTACAACAATTCGAATGTACCTAAGTGTTTTAAGTATGTGAATAAAAAAATGGTCTCAAACAAACACAATAAAACAATAAATTTATTAAAGCTTACAGAATCAGAATGCCATAAACTGAACTGGATTAACACATAACTTGTAGCAGACAAAACGTCGCCAGATCACCGCATAAGCTATAAACTTGACAAAAAGGTACTGCCATCGAGTTAATAAAACCAGAAGTTGGTAAATGCAGCCAGGGGTCGAGAACCTGCGTTCTGTGACAAGTAGAGCCATTCACATTAGACCAGAAAGACAATGAATCTATTAGGATTCGGAGCGTACCTCTCGACCGTTTTGCATAGCATAACGATGTAATAGTAATAGCGCTAATAAAATTTAACGGCTCGATGCTCGGTGCATTCGAGACAATTGAACGCGATATTTCATATTTTACATTCACTCCATTGTCCTATGGTTTATTCCCATCCTGTCCAATTATGCAAACAAAGTAATTCAAATCGAAAATGGATGGTATTCGTATCCCAAATTATGATATCGTATAACGGACATAACTGTTCTAAAATTTCTATTACGTACCATAGGTTTTGCGAAACATTTACTACAATTTTTAACATTAAGTTCCTCAATATATTTTCTAAAATGTAACGGGATCTCTCGATAGGTGAATTATAATTTTGATACAACAAAAAAATACGATGTTATTCAAATATTACAAACCGCGTATCATACAAGTTACTAACATATTAAAATCGTGAAAGTCCGCGGTAATGACTCCAAAATCATCACAAAAACGTAGGACCAACTATCCAACTACTATTTTATTATCAAAAGCTATTTGACGCTTGTTTAGCAATTTGGAAACATTAAACAAGTCCAGGCAACGTGTAATAAAGAACTCGCAGCAACACTTCTAATTAAAACACAAAGGGCTCGGTTGACATAATAAAACATGGGCAAGCGCACCGTCGCCTGCCCTAAATAGTTTAGCAACTACCCGCCTGTAATTATTGCTACAGGGAAGCCGACGCGACAGCTTGTCTCTTAGCTCTATGCTAAATTGAAACCCATTTAGGGTATAATATCTAGACGAATAAATGAAATATCTTTGATTTCTATACAGCCATTTACTGAAATCTTGTTCTTGTTTGAACAAGATTGTAGAATAAAAATATTATTTATTACGTTTGTTTTTTATGTTTTCTTCCTGTAGAGTATAATTTTGTAACATTATTTGTTTCATCCAACATTTTATTACACTAGTTGTGGATATACTTATTAAAATAATTTTCTTTTCTTTCCTTATTTCTAATCATGTTTTTCTATGATTTCTTACATTAAGTTAAGTTATGATAATGTAGGACTGTTTTACCTTATCAAATGCATATTTACAATTTTAAACAGTATGTTCTATGATGTACCAATAATTATTAACAAAATAAGACAATTCTAAATAGGTGAGATACAGATAAACCTTTTTTCGCCGTAATCTCACCGCCACACATAACCTGCGATAAGGAATTTCGTCCAACAGAAACTCAACTCTCTACATTTTACTAAGTGTTAACCCTAAAGTTGTGACACGAAGTGGCAGGTTGAAAATAGTGGTTGTTGCGAGCGTCGGCAATCAAAGGACGGAATCAAATCGCTGCTTCCATCAACGCTTTGATGTTTCTTTGCGAATTAGTCTTATT
>DWNE01009181.1:0-11062 GCA_018249875.1 Cecropterus toxeus | reverse complement strand
CATATCTTCAATTATTTATAGGCGGGGCAAACTTAAAAATGCCGCCCCTGCCCTCTTGATTTCCTTTTACCATCATTTCAGCCATCAAATCCAATAATTGGTGGTCATTAAAACATATAAAACGTGTCAAGAGTTCCACTTCCTACTGACTAGGAGTCCCATTAGTCAATTTTGATTAATGATGGGTTGCGCATTCGTTTGCAAGGTTTGAATTTGCCGCCCTCTGCACTTGCCGCCCGGGGCTTAGGCCTCGGCTTACCCACAACATCCGGGGTTGGTTGCTACTAGATACATACTTATCTAAGTCAATCCAACTTAGTCCTCAGGGGTAGCGACGCATCTGTGGCCAACCTCAATTAAGATTAATCTTATCTCCGGTGCATACTTATCCAAGGCATTTTAAATTAATCCTCAAGGGATTTTTTTCGTCTTTCTTTAATATTAAAAAAAAATTGAAGTAGCCAATAAGCAAGCAGCCCACCTGATGGTAAGTGGTTACTGCCGCCGATGGACATTCGTAAGCAACTTTATATAGAACAGGGGTTCTAGAGACGAAGGTACGGAACACTTCGCGCACGAGTCCGGCTCGCACTTGACCGGTTTTATACATATTATAGTGCATCAAAACTATATTTCTGTGATTGAACACAGGCGGACGTATTGTGTAAGATTAATTGACTACTTCCTATAAAACTTACATAGAATGGAGCCGAAATAGCTTCGTTCTACATTCGTGTTTGTTTTCGTCTGCACTCACGGATATAACTCAAGAATAGTGTAATAAAAATGTTTTTTTACGTCTTTGTAGTGCATTCACGATTTTATATAGATTACTCATTTTATCTCACATGGGACTATTAAAATCTGTTAAGGAGGTTAGATTTAAAATTAGAATCCAATATACAACTTGTTTTCAATATACGTCTTATACTAGATAAAGTTTAACAAGATAAGTCGAAAATCGATTTGAAAGACCCAGTTAAATGTGCCGATACTGAAATAAAATACACGTCATTAGTTGAGACAAATTAACTAAGGAACTGCTTGACAGCGGACGAATCGCCTTGTCGATTGGAAAGATTGCTGACAGGTATAAATGTATCACACGACTACGTATAAAATTTAATTTTCTAGTATTTTTGGCGGTGGTAGAACCCCTTGCGGTTTGATTCTGGAAGCATCACCGTTAGGGATGTGAAAAATTACTTGATTATTTTTTTTACAAAAATCGATTTTTATAAATCGATTGGGTGACCATAAATAAT
Organism: Cecropterus toxeus; assembly: GCA_018249875.1. Lineage (NCBI taxonomy): Eukaryota > Metazoa > Arthropoda > Insecta > Lepidoptera > Hesperiidae > Cecropterus > Cecropterus toxeus. The sequence goes on along the minus strand of DWNE01009181.1, from coordinate 9,797 downwards.
CGATTTTAAACTAATCGATTTTTATTAATACTTTAGATTTTTTGCCGCAGCTCTGAATAACTAAAGAGATTGTTTATTTCGTAGTTTCACATACTTTTGATATTTTAACATCAGCTCTATAATAGAATTACATGAAACGCCATCTAGTGCCTATTATTTGTGGCGTTTTGCATAAAAAAAGTCAACTAAATGAACAAACAGTATTTGGGGGCTAATATTATAACAAAAAATCGATTTTTTTAAACATCGATTTTAGGAAAATCAATTGTTTGATAAAAATATATGATCGATTAATGTAAAATCGATTTATGCTCAGCCGAGTAACATCCCTAATCACCGATCACTACCTATCACACCTATTTCTACCCACTAACTGCAGTGTTAACGGTTAAACGGTGCTGTGTTTTGGTCTGAAGAGTGTGGGTCAGGGAGACATACTTATCCGATGCGTTCCAAATTCGGCCTTTTTTGTCAGATTGGAGTAAGAAACGAGCATGCAGTAACGCCTTGTGGTAAGTGGTAACTGCCGCCCATTGACATCTTTAAGCAAATTCATATAGAACAGGGGTTCTATCTGAAGTCGATCACAAACGCGTTGCTACTTCCGAGGACTGAGATGGTCGCCTCATATATAAGTGAGCCGGCATCCACACTCTTCCAACGAAACGCAAAAATTGCTTCTCACTAGAAATAGGTCTGGCGGTTGTACCTTCCTGGGCGAACTGCACTGGTTCTACCACCTGGAAGCAAGGATGGCAACGCATCTGTGGCCATCTTACAGTAAGAGTTATCTTATCTGGGGATGATTATAGATGTATAGAGGCGGCAGGAGCCCCTTACCATCAGCTGGACTGCAGCTGGGCGGCAGGAGCCACCTGCATCGTGGTTTGCTACTTTGCTAGTTCCACCATACCAAAAAAATCCAAAAATCAAACTTGTATGTTGTTGCTGGTTTTCATTCCGAAAACATTCGGTCCGTCTGACCGAACGAAATCGATACGTTTCCATTATCCATCAGTAATGGATATCAATAACATGCAGTTGCACAATATTTGGGCGTCTGTGTTCAATCAAATCTAGTATATTAATATTTGAATTATGTTAGCTATTTGAATACGAATTTATGACTATTACTATGGCTCTACCTATCAGAAACCATATTTCCGGCCACCATACCCTTCCACCGAAACTCAAGAACTGCTTCACGCTAGATGTAGGTATGGCGGTGGTATCTCCCCGGTCGATCTACACGGTTGAACAAAGAATGGTTTGGACATGTGATAAAATAAATAATAATATACGTTTGTGTATGTTTCTGACTTTTTGTCTGTTTGTTTGTGTTTAAAGTTTCTTTAAACCTAACTACTGGATATATCTTTAATTCAGTAAAATCCGTCTATTCTATCAAGTTATAACAACACTAACACTAACACCTTGTTAACTTAAATTTACTTAAGTTTTTAAGTTCATAAAATACTTTGTTCATTTGGAAGTAATTGCTTTAATTACATGGAAAATTTTCCGGGCGCACGGCAGAGCGATGCCAAGTCATGTTCTACACAGATATTTAAATAAACTATTGTTGCTAGTTTCCGCACCATCTATTGTTTTGAACTACGACCTTATATTTTACATGCTTAGACTTTTTGAACTAATGCAAAATATTTTAAAGTCTTTCAGGATTCATTCAAGAAAAAAATAGTATGGAACTCTTACGATATGCAAATAAAATAAAACTGTATGGAGAGAATATTTTTTCATTTTAAAACCTTATTTTTTGTATTTTGTAAGCTATTCCCTACTTATTTTTTGTCGAATATGGCCTGAAATTCCATCAATCTGAGAGAAGATTCGTGCCCAACAGTGGGACCATAATGGGTTTTGACGAAGACCTAATTAATATAAATCTTTAATAAAGATACGGTATACAATTATATATTATTATTTTTGTTAAAAACACAGTACTTTAAAAATCAATATCCGGAATCAAACAAAAATCGAATATCAAACTAAGTTACAAACTATTTAAAACTAAAACTTAAATTCAAATTACGAACAGTATCACGGTATTCAAATTTGACACCATCTTGCGCTAAAAAGTATAGTCAAGCGTGATACCTATTGTTACTGCACAAAAAGCACGAGCCATAACAATAGTCGGTTTTTATTGTCTATTTTTATTCTGTGGTTGATAAAAACTGCGTGATTATACGTCATAGGTTTTCGTTTATCAACTAAATAAATATCTGAAGTATGCAAAATTCGATAAACCTGTTTGTTTTGAACATAACATTTTTGATGAATACTTTATATTATGTTAAGAAAATTGCTTTAAGTGGAAAATATACGAAAGGGATACTTACCTCTTCAGAGGCCTTAGTGGCCATATTTCAGTGAGCGCACGTGACACAGATTAAAAACCGTAAGTAAAAAATATACTGACTGTAAAACTTTAAAAATATAGTAAAGTCTTTCGATCACAGACAACCAATATTAATAAAAGATTTATCAAAGTGTTATTTTACTGAAATATACAGGGATTGCGAATATTTTGACACAATTGCAGTGCGGTCACAGTAATCTAATGCCTCGATTTCGGCAATGGTTGCCGCCGCGCCGTCGCCTTGCTTTCGCACGCAAACTAAGGTCAAAGGTCATTGGACATTCAGCCAAAAAAAAATACTCACTTCAGAAGCCCAGTGAACGTGCCTCGTGTCCGCCAAAACGCTTCTCTCCATAATGAGAAAGAGAAAGAAAAGTTAATCACGACACCATCTCACTCTCACTTCGTTCAATATCGTCAACCGAACTCGCTAAGAATTAATAGATTAAATTTCGAAAAAAATAAGTCGAGGTGAATCGTTTCGTTTCGTTTTCTTTCTAGTGCGGTATTTTTTAGAAACTCCGTTAGAAAAACGTAATTGCCGGTGTCCGGAGCGCGGTTGCGGCGTCGACTACTGAGTCACTCCACTGGCCACAATTTACTATGACGCGGCGCTATGCAAATCCTGCATTTTTCACTTCACCATCGCTCAAACACCTCTCGGACCTCGCCTGTAATGACTAAATCAGCTGTTACATACGGTAAGAAAACTATATTACGCTCGATCGGGTTAGTGTGCCGACGGAGACAACCATATCGCCCGTCTCGCTCTATCTAGGGGGACTGCTAGGTAAGTGGCGTGATAATTTGCATCTGATAGGCGGCTGATAATAATTTCCTTTTTTGCATCCTATTGTTAGACAGATTATTACGGTGAAAGCACTAGAAAGCCGAAAGGCTTCAAATCCGGAGCGATGGCTGTCTCGTTCGTCGACACTTCATTTAGTTTTCGCGTTAAATATCATATTAATTTCAACAGTTTATTCAATCGAGCGCAATTATGAAACGCGATGCCGTAAATTGAGATAATGTCTGTTATCCCGAACGAGGGCAATGAATCATCGTACAATTAAGAACGAGGTGTTGCTGGCCACTTTTTGCACTAAGCATCACGACACTATTTAAAAATTATTCTCCGAAACACGTGATCGAATTGACAGTTTTCAATTTCCGAACGTAGCGCGGGAAATTTGACAGGTGACAGTTTATAGTTTTTGTTATTTTTTTAATTGGAACGGTGTGTGTAACATGATTTCATGTCGCGGGGCTATGACCGACTAGAAGTAAGCGACAAGAAGTGGAGCGAGGGAGTGGTGGCCGGCGTGGTGGGATCGATACCACAGTCTGGGGCGCACGCACTGACCGCTCATGGCGGTGGGGTTTTGGATCTATATTTGGATTGCCTGACATGACGGGGTGCGGAATTATGTATCTGTTTAATTGGACGAATACGAGCGGAAATAGGTGACCGTGTTTACTAATAGGCGCGTCTATTATTCCGTACGAAAAATATCTTCCATTATAGTATTAATATGTCAAATAACAATTTGATATAATTGTTTATGTATAGGTAAATATAAAGACTTACGGACTGAGCAGTAGTCCAATGACTTAAATACCGGTCCTCTAAAGGTATTAATAGTAGAGTAAGTAGACGCATTACTAGTTTTCGACTAAAATGTTGTGTTATAAATATTTTTATTTTAATGATTAAAAGATGTCGTTTAAAATGTAAACGAAAAATAATAAAGTTCTAATACGCACATTATTTTAGAAAAATCAGTGGTGCCTGCGATTCGAACCTGGGACTATCCAACGAGAGCCCGGTTTTGATCCATTCGGGTATCATAAAAACGTCATATTCTACTTGTAATAACGTAACACAGCCCAGTGATTGTTGGCGCAAAAAATATCTTCATCGTATTAGTAATTAGCTTTTTAATTAAAAGGGTGCTATAATTCACGTAATTAATTATACACTAGGAATGCATTTATTCAACCATAACACATCAGATATTATCGAAAGAACCTTGGGCTAACAGTTTCTTTAGTCTGCATTATGTACCTATTTTTTTTTTTAATTTGCTAACGAATAACCATTATTATACCAAGTGGTAGAATCAATGTAGTTCGACTGGTGAAGTGCCACCGCCATACCACACCTACTTCTAGCGTGAAGCAGTTCTTACGTTTTGGTGGGAGAGTGGTTGCCGGCTCACTTACATATGAGGCGATCATCTTATTTCTCGGGAGTAGCAACGCATCTGTGATCGACTTCAGATATAACATCTGTTCTATACAAAGTTGCTTACAGACGTGGCAGCAACCACTTACCATCAGGTGGACTTATAAAATCAATTCTGATAAAAAAACTTAAACAGATTTCGAACTGTACTATGTAGTAGGTTTGAGAAGGCGTCCCCTAAAGGACCCTCATTAAATTACATAATAATTTATTCATGTGACCAGACTCAATAACATTTATCTTAATTACAATATTTTCTGATCCCTTTTTACGAAGGGATGAATAATGAAGAATATGCACCTTGGCATAGTTCATGTGCGGAAAGTAGTACAAATATATTTAACACAACTACTTATAAGTATTACTATTATTAGATATTATTAGATAATATTTGTCTGATTTCATTCACTAGGCAATGGGCAACTAGTAGGTACATATATATAAACAAGTGAACGGTTCGCTGCTGAGTCATCACTGATACTAATCATAACAAAGCCTAAACTACTAAAGGTAATACTATAAAATTTAGGCAATACATTCATTTATTTATTTTATTTTTTATAAATTTGAAGTAGCAAACAAGCAAGCAGCCCACCTGATGGTAAGTGGTTGCTGCCGCCCATGGACATTTGTAAGCAACTTCATATTGAACAGGGGTTGTGAGCCGGCAATCACACCCTTCTACCGAAACGCAAGAAGTTTTATAATGTACTCATTTGAACAGGTTTTTTTGATATTCCACCCCTAAGGGGCTGATACTATTATAACATTTCTAATATACAGTATTAGAAATGTTATAATAGTATTAGCCGACTCCAGTATATCCAGATTCGTACAGTCGAATAATATAATTCGAGTTTATGCAAGTGACATTTCAAATTCAATTTAACTTGAAGGAATTGAAATTTCAACTTCAATCGAGAGAACTGAAGTGAAATTGTACCGTATTTTTATATGACAAGCGAATTTGTTCGAGAGTCGAGCCAGATGAAGGTATTTAAAGTAAGTTTAAATAAAATGATTAAATATATTTTTAATTAAGATTTTTTTAGGAATAGAACCATGCATGTTCTGTAATAATATTTTATTTTACTAATATTATAAATGTGAGAGTTTATGACGATATATGTTTGTTTGGTACTCTTTTACGAATAAACGTCTGGTTGGATTTAGCTGAAATTTGTCACACAGAGTTAATAACCTGGATTAACATATAGGATACTTATTATCTTGGTAAATGTAATCGAAGTGGACGCAGCCAGGGACATAATCTAGTATTCAATATATTACTTGGAGCATAAAGGTACCGGCCTATTCAGTTCAATGTTAAAGGCCGTGAATAACGCAGATGTTGTGGATCCCATCTTACCTTAGCTCAAATAATAATTAATTAATGAAGTTGGAGTCATAAACAAGCGTGTAGTCCACCTGTTGATAAGTAGTGTTTAACGCTAAGAGAAATATGTAATCGACTATGAAAAGGAATTCATTTCTACACAAGGTCAGCGATAAAAGCGTTGTTACCCCTAGGGGCCTCGAAGGTCAAGAGTCATTTTATTTAAGAGACACTCGCGTGACGCTGTAAACGTCAACGTTGAGCGTTAAAAACAAATATATGTATTTTTAGGTGGTAGAACTTTTTGTAGTGACTCCTGACAAAAGTCACACCTATATTTATTTCTGTCCAATAAAAGCAGTTTTTGTTTTATAGACTGAAGGAGCAATCAATGCAGTCCACCTGATGGCAAGTGGTCACTGCCACCCATGAACATCTGTAAGTAAATTCATACAGAACAGGTGTTCTATCTAAAGTCACTCACATATGCGTTGCTACTCCCGAGGGCTAGGATCTTCGCCTCAAACATAAGTGAACCGGCAACCAAACCCGTTCACCGAAACGCAAGAACTGCTTCACGATAGAAATAATGAATTGCAGGTATATGCATTTCTGTATTTAAACCTAAAAGTGTGCTACGTAATAGATATTTATCTGAGACGTTATAATTTATTCCTCAGATGAAGCAAATCAGGTCATACTCTGATTATATGGCCACGATATTTTCGCTAAAAATTGTAGCAAAATTTGCTGAAACTCGCTCTACGCTGACGCTTGCTGCGCCAAGCAAATTTTTCATGGCCCTCGAGGAGAATAATTGCTACATGCTAGAAATTGTTGTGACGTAGTACCTCTCCGTTCATCACATCCATTCTACTTCCTTGCACCTATCCAAAAAAGTGCTCGTTTGAGTGAGTGTCTTATATCATCGACAGAAAAAATCCACGTGCCAAAAAACGGCATTCACACGAAAACGCAAAAAATAACAATACTCGTGACCTACGTGCAGTCACCTTGATAGTTAATAAAAATGTCTGGGTCTATTTAGACTCATTTTAACTCATGCTACCGTAATAATTAACTAAAACAAATTGTACAAGGAAAAAAATGCGTTATTAACTTCAGCGACGTAATTGAATTAAATACAGTTTAGTGTGAGGAAGAAAAATATAACTTCGTGTTAATTATTTATTAGTTCCATGGTTTGAGAAGTAGAAGGTTCCGGGTTCGATTGCCGGGGAAGCAGACGTCAAAATAAAGTTTTTTAGACCTGAGTATTATGTTTCATCATGATATCGACAAAGGTAGTAATTACTGACGTGAAACTTCTTTAGAATCGTTGCGATTTGAAACTCGATTAAACGAAAATGCTTACGAAAGCAGTTGTCAGCGCTAAAACTAGATGGCGCTAAACCACTTTCTGAATCACGCTAACGATTTTATTTCGTAGCTTGTACTTCCGCCATTTCTTTTTCGCCATTTTTTATAATTATATAGTCTATCTCACTATGTAAACTGAGACGATTCTAATGATATATTGTACGTTTAATCCGTCAAGCCGTTTGGGCTGTAGCGCGTGCCAAAGAAATGGACATACATATGGACATACATACAAACAAACATACATACATACACAATTAATGAATAACATTACCCTCCTTCTGTCGCAGTTGGATAAAAAGGGGGGAGAACAGAACTGGTTTTTTTGATTAATGTTTTTACAATGTTCCTGGTTTTTACCTCGAATTATTAATAACTACGAACATTTGTCTTTTAATAACTTTCAAAACGACTTCATACAAGCAAGGCCAAATAACTCATTAAATAGACTTCATAACAAATTAATGGATATCGACAAACTAATTTCATATGAAAGGTTTCTCTTCAAAACAGAATAATTATCGACCCTTTGTACTTGTGGCTTCTGCGTTAGTCGCACGCGGCTGCGACTCGCGGCTTGCGTCAATTTCGGTTGTATTTATATTAAACTCACGTTATACTTCAGGTACACCGGTTTACCAGGTAGAACCAGTGTAGTTTGACCGGAGAGGAACACCGCCTATTTATAGCGTAAAGCAGTTCTTGCGTGAGGTGAAAGGGTGTGGTCGCCGGCTCATTTATACATGAGCTGACTATCTTAGTCCTCCGGAGTAGCAACGCATATGTGATCGAATTCAGATAGAACTCCTGGTCTAATAAGTTGCTTACAGATGTCAAGTTCTGTGACTTTTTTGTCAAATTGAAGTATCAAACGAGCATGCAGACCGCCTGATAGTAATTGGTGACTACCGTCCATGGATATTTGAAGTTACTTCATATAGAACAGGGGGTCTATCTAAAGTCAATCACACATGCGTTGCTACTACTGAGGAATAAGATAGTCGTCACACATATAAGTGAGCCGGCAACCACACCCTTCCACCGAAACGCACGAACTGCTTCACGCTAGAAATAAGTGTGGCGGTGGTACCACCCCGGTCGAACCACACTGGTTCTACCACCTGGTAAACTATCACATATTAGTATAAAACTATCAATAAAATTGGTAGTAAAATTAAACCAATACCTATTTGCCTTGTTCTTGTATGTACGAGTCAATTAAAGTTACCGTCGCAGCCGCGTAACGCAGCCGCAAGTACGGTGGCCACCCCACCGCCAGGATCAGTTGTCACGCCCAGCGCCCCCTTTTAAAGGTCACGAAAGCCTTACTAGGCTGATTGATATTTTATCGATGGAAAACGTATTTTGGTAACAGGTGGTTATATGAGTGGCAGTTTTCTGGGGCAAAATTCGGTCAAATATACTAAGGATTCAGGGTTCCAGGCACGTGCGAATTATTGCTTGATTGTTTGTATGTATTAGAAGTAAATTATCTCTTGTGTTAATTGCGAAGACTAAGTATATATCACTTGTTTTAAAGCTGACAAGGCGGTAAAACCAGTGTAGGTCGATCATTTGTACTGCCGCCTGCTTTATTTTTTTTTTTTGTTCATAATGACATAATTAATTTAACGCTTTATTATGACTTTTGAAAAAATAGTTAAGTAAACGTATTATTTATTATATATTTATTAGCTTTCATTCTATATCCATATTGTCGTGATCCTGATTGTAAAAAAGTCCTTCCTACTTCCCCCTTTTTTCCCTAATTTTAAAAATCACATAGCCTATGTCATTTTCCAAATTGAAACGATTGTAATGAATAATTATATGTCGTAAGTCACGTACACATATTCGTCAAGTCTTTTGGACTTCAGCGCGTTCCAAAGGAATAGATATACATACAAACAAACATACATACATGTACATACATACGCTCGAAAAACACTACACTCCTTCTGACGCAGTCGAGTAAAAAGAGTAGTTTTCGTCAACATTTTTTACATACTTACCGTAAGACATCACACATGTTTGTCTTGCGACAGAATGATGAAACCAAATCCAAAAACGCGACAGTACCCTTTGAGCATTACGTCTCTCCAGTGGAATTTGCTTTCAGCGCAATTTCCTGCAGTTAAAAGAAAATGTGTGAGGAAACGGAACCCTTTCTACCTGTGTCTTTGGTTTTGATTTTCAAAGTGGAAAACGAAGAAATTAGATGAAGCTTTTTATTTTATTGTTCCCTACGGATTCGCTAGCACGTTTATTTAATAAATTTGAAAATAACCTTACTTAGGTTTTTTTTTTGTGAATTCTAAAGAGGTTTAGATATTTTTTTCCAAAATCTGCAAAGTTTCATTCGTTTCATTCAAGGATTGTTAGTGTCCCATCGAAGCTTTGGTTTTGGCTTCGGCCATCTTCTATGAAAATCCCTCCTTCGGCAAATTTTTGGG
>DWNE01009180.1:0-11063 GCA_018249875.1 Cecropterus toxeus | reverse complement strand
CTGTATGTGTAAAGTGTAATATAATGAATAAATTACATACACGTAAAATATGATATGTGGGTGAAGTGCCCACACATCTATTTATTACATTCATCAAATATTTACAACTATTAGTATTTATTCATTCAAATATAAAAGAATAAAATTTATTGGTATATAAGGTGAATAATAATTCAATACGATATAACGATCATACTGTTATTACCATTATAATCAAGCCTAAGTATTTACACCCCACAATTACCATTACAACCGATACTCTCGATACAATAAATGCAATAGATAATGTGAAAATTGCAAACTTAGTAGTATGTGATACTCAAAACTTACACAAACATATATGTATTCAAAAGAAGGATCTAACTAATTATAACAAAAAATATACGAAGCATATATAGTAATATTGATGACTTCCAGATATTGCTTTCCCAATTAAAATTTAACCCAGATATCTTAGTGTTGACGGAGTGTCGCCTTAATGCTAATAAGCCAGTACCTTCAATTAAAGACTATACTTCTTACGCATCGACTTTCAACTTGAACCAAAATGATGGAGTAGTGGTTTACGTTAAGGATATATTTGAAAAATCTGTAAAAGAAATCAAGCTTGAACAGGCTTCTTGTCTGCAAATTAATGTGCTCAATAATACTATTCTAGCAATATATAGATCATTATCTAACGTATCAGCATTTAACTTTGTAGACTCGCTCAATTCTCACTTAGAAACCATAAAATCAAATAAAAACGTAATAATTACAGGGGGCATAAACATTAATCTTATAACTAAATTAAATGAACGAACAACTGAGTGTACAAACAGGTTAAGATATTTAAATATGCTTGCACTGCATGGCTTACTACCGGGCCATTTGATGCCTACAAGGAAATTTAGTTGTCTAGATCACTTCATACTGAAAAAAGATAAAAATATAGTAACTGCTAATATAGCGATCTTAAATACATGAGTTACCGATCACTCTTCAGTACTCTTAAGCTTAGCAACAAATAAACGTAGATATTATCCCCTTAAAAAAATCAGTTATACTAATTACGATGAAGCTATAATTACTTTAACGAATAAGAACATACATATTTTACTTTTTTGTAATAATCCAGATGACATAATCGAAACGTTAACTCATAAAATTCAAGAATCGCTCAATGAAAATACTGCAACGAAATTCTTATCTAAAAAGAAACAGTGCATAAAACCTTGGATAACTCCTGGAATTCTAAGATGTATCAAAAACAGAATTAAATGCAACTTAAACTTAGATCAGATCCTGATAATGAAATATTTAAAATCTCATATAAACGATATCAAAATTTCTGCAATAAACTTATTAGAAAATTAAAATACTCATATGAAAAGGAAATTTTGACAAAATCGAAAAAAACCCTAAATCTTTATGGAAAAATATCAATAAAATAACAAACTATAAAAATAAGAGGGCACCGAATATCGATCTGTTAAATATAAAACCAACTCAAAACGAGTCTGTCAACTTCGTTAATGAAGCTTTTGCTGCAGTGGGGAAAAATCTAGCTGAAGCTATTACCTCAAACAACCGCTTGCCTCAGAGCACGATCTTTAGATATCCTCATTCAACGTCGTTCGTATTACTAGATACAGATACAAATGAAATTAAAAATATTATTTCTGGCCTAAAACCTAACAGCTCTCCTTGTTGGGATAATATATATATCAACTAAATTCATAAAACTAGCAAGTAACCTAATTGTACCTGTGATAAGTCACTTCATAAATCTTTGTTTCAATAAAGGAGTTTTTCCCTCATTACTGAAACATTCAATTGTTACACCTATACATAAAGGTGGTACTAAGGTTGATGTGAACAATTATAGACCTATTTCCGTTCTTTCAGTAGTCTCCAAACTAATGGAGAAGGCTATAAATTGTAGACTTATGAGTTACATAACGAAATTTAATATTCTAGCTAATTATCAGTTTGGATTTAGAAAAGGTGTATCCGCAGAGGACGCAGTTTTGGCTCTAACATCTATGATAACGCATAACCTGGACAAGGGTAAAAAATGTCTAGCAGTATTCTTAGACTTAAAAAAGGCCTTCGATACTGTTTCTCATACCAAGTTACTGAATAGTTTGGAATATATTGGAATTAGAGGGACGCCACTAAAATTATTAAAGGACTATCTTAAGAATAGAAAACAGAAGGTCAAAATTGGTGATTTTATTAGTAAAGAGAGCGATATTACTTTCGGCGTGCCCCAAGGTAGTGTATTAGGCCCAACTCTATTTCTTATTTACATTAATGAACTGACAAAATCAGATGTTAATAAAGGTACAGTTCTTTCCTATGCCGATGACACGGTTATATTTTTTGAAGGATCAGAATGGAAATCGGTTTTTGAATCAGCAAATTCAATATAATCTTCTTACGCTAAATATATCCAAAACTAATTATATTTGTTTCTCCCATAATAATATAACCCAACCAAGTAACGATTTACATCTAAGAATTCACCAATGTAATAATCCCCGCAATACAACTACTAAATATTTGGGAGTAGTTATCGATTACCATTTACATATTACTACTATTTCGTACATAAGTAATCGAATAAGAAAGCTAATTTGGATTTTTAAAATGCTTCGTCATGTAACTAGCAAGCAATTACTTAACCAAATATATACATCTTTAGTTCAATCAGTTATAGGTTACTGTATAACTGCTTGGGGTGGAGCTACTAAGTCGAAATTTTTAGAAGTAGAAAGAGCTCAGCGCTGTCTAAATAAAAACTATGTACTTTAAACCCTTGAGATTTCCCACTGAGGCGCTATACCAAGATTGCAAGTTATTTTCTATAAGAAAATTATATATCCTTCACATAACATTAAAACTACACAGTTCATTACCTTTTGATCCCACTCTTCTATCAAATAGACGTAAAAACAAAGTTGCTGCAACATATTTTACTAAAACTGAGCTAAAAGACAATACCATTTACAGTCAGCGAGAATCTATAACAACATAAATGATAAAATAAATATTTATAACTTAAAATTGTATAATTGTAAAAACACTTTGTTAAAATGGCTTCAACCACTAAGTTACAACGCCACAGAGAACCTTTTAATATAGATACACACACACACAACACATACACAAACACACACACACACACACGCAGTCGCATACATACGCACAAACGTTATGTAGTAATTGATGTCCTTATAAAATTGAGTATATCACGTAAGGAAGAGCGAGGCCACCTGCCACAAATATGTCTATGTTTAATAGGTGGTTTCAACCATGGTTTTTATTGTAAAGAAAATGTTGTAGAGATAAATAAATATTTTTGTATTTTTTTTGTATACGTTTTTATGTAACTGATACTAACGATACGCTTAAAAATATTGAGAGGAGATCATGATGTGTGTAATTGTATAGTAATGTTGGAATATGTCGTAGATGCTTGTATCATTAAACGTAATACGTGACATGTTAAAATGAAAAACACGTGTTACAATAATAAATAGGCAAATTTCCTTTTGAGAAGCTTGACTAGTCTATATGACAAAAATGGTGAATGAAAGTTCTTCTAACAAGAAACATACTGTCTTTTAGATTGGGGAGGGGAGCATAAGTTTTCCTATTTCTGAAATTTTTTTACCCTTCGTGGAAGTGGTAGACAGAACGGCTGTGCACATAATTAGCAATATTAAAGTAACAACGTTCAGAGATTATTAACCTTTAAACGCTGCTTTTTAATATTCCTTGACATATAAGAAATTCGGACACCTTAAAAAATTCGGAATATAAAAAAACCGGCCAAGTCCGAGGTGGACTCGCGAAGGGTTCCGTAGCATTATCATCCACAAATCTTGAAGAAAATATGTCTGTGTTGTAAAAATAAGAAATAAATTAGTGTTCGATCTACCAAGCCCCCCTCCCCCCATATTTAATATACACAGACATGATGAATCTATATGGGTTTCGATTTTTGTTACGGAACCCTAATAAAACAGTATTTATCCAATTATATATTACTTGCTATGCCACGTAGTTTCACCCGCGTTTATTAGAGAACATCTATTAAAAACAAACAAACATAGCGTGATTTTATATAGCCTAAAGCTTTCAACGAAAGATTAACTATTCAACACAAAAATAATTTTTCAATTCGAACCAGTAGTTCCTGAGATTAGCGCGTTCAACCAAACAAACTCTACTGCTTTATTAGGACAGATTCTTAGCTATTATAAAACGTCAATGGGAATGAAAGTATGAGTAAAATAAGAAACCATAACATTTCAGATAGCAAATACTATTTTTACGGGAGCATGGAAGGCAAATAGTGGTGGGCGGAATTGCTTTCCGCCCACTACTCGAGTCCGTCTAGCTCACGCTAAAGGGTTATTCACTTTGAATAGCTTACTTATTTCATATACAAAACTTTCCACTTAGCAGTAGACGTCGCAATTAGTTAAAAATTTAAGTAAAAATGCGGGTTTTTTGACGACCTTTCGCTTGTGTTTCTTGCTTGTGTATTTTCCCTAATATATACTTTACCTTCTGCTTCCAGCTTAAAGTGGGTAAATTATACCAAAGCTGTTTGAAAATTTGGTACTTACTAGTTGTTAAGAGATCAAATGCGTTGTGATAGTGAACTGCGACGTCACAATAGTTTAAAAATATATATATAAATGTACGAAACGCAGTCATTATCTGCTAATTATTAGCTGCAAATTTATTTTGGCTTTGCATATGAATCATGAGAATATATGTGCATAGATATAGCCGCCAGTATGACGGAACCAATACATTAATTTAATTAACCCATAGGTGCATACCTTACATACACTAAATAAATATAATTAACAAATACATTAACTATATAAATATCCTGTAAAATATGATGTTTAACAAAATATATAGGTACTTCATTGTGTATATTTTAAAAACGAAAATAGGTTTTTTAAACGCAAATATACATTTTTTTACATTGTTACTGTTCATTTATTGTAAGTAATGCAAAATGCGTAATAATTATTCCTAAACTTCGAGTATACGCTATAGTATCATGTTTCCAGTTGATCAATAACCAAAACCACAAAATGGTCGATAAATCAAGCAACATGCCGGCATTCTGTACTTATATTGTTGGCTTTTTGCCTGCTACTTGTACAACCTCTCCGTCCTACAGTCTGCATCTTGTTGGTTTTAACTATAAAATTATTTTAATTCACTACGTAACACGGACGGTAATATTTTCGAGCATTTTTATCTATGTCCATTTCTTTTATGTTCTAAAGTACAAACGGGTTGACAGGATTTTAACATATGAATGTTGTTGTTGATGACCAAAATGTGTACGTATATTGCAACACTTCATTGGCATTACAAAATATACAATTTATTTTATCGTTAAATTACAACAAAGAAAGAAATTTACAACAACAAAGAAAATAATAAATCCCTTGTAGTACTTATTATTATCGATTTCTCGTTTCTGTTTAAGCGGTCACTTTTCTTTGTTTTCATAATAAGTTGTATAATTACTCTTAAGAGACCCGTATCAGATATATGGACAGAGATTTAGTTATTTTTGATGATATTACTGATGTTGACGAATATACATACATAGACAAAGTGCCGTGTGATGTCGTTTTTAAGTAGCACCACTTCTTTCTCTGGCTGTTGTAAGGGACCACTAAAGCTTTCACGCGCTTACACGTTTTCTACACTCATAGCCCCACTAGGATTTTCTCCTGTATCGTGCGTGCCATGGACAAAGAAAGACGAATACACAAACACCCAGAGCCAGAACAAAAATCAAAACTCATCGTTTCATATTTCTGTCTGGCTGGTAATTGAACCCGGGGCACACTGCGTGTCAGTCCGGTATAGTGACCGCTTTGTTACGCGGATCATCACGTTTTAGAGAGTATTCCAAGCGTGGTAAATGGCGATAATCCCCACTGAGAGGAGGACTGTGTTCAGCAGTGGACCTCAAAGGTTCTATTGATGAAGGGGAAAAAAAACTATGTACAAGACTTACGCGTTTTATTGAATTCCTTCGAAAGCCGACCGTTCCATTAGGCTAATAGCTGCAGTGAGGCGGCACGGGGAGATTAAGCTGTGCGCAGTCATCGTTCGCCTCTTGCTTTTATTTCATAAGCGTTGCTCAGCCCGATTGCTAATCATGGTTAGTTAATGAGTTCTTTAATCGATGGCGGAAAAAAAATATAGACGAATCTTTACTCAAACTCAATTTAAATGATGAAAGCTGACAACTTCGCTGCTAAAACGGTACGCTGTTAGTTTAGTTAAATAAAATAAATATATAGATTATATTTTTTAGATTTTCGACTAAATTGAAGACACTCAGGTAAGGAACATACTTAACAAAGCCAATTCATGCCGAATCTTTCTACACTATCTATAAAGGCTCTTACAAGTCCAAACAATTGAAATCTAATGCAAGCAACCAAAGCAACGACTTAATCTTTTTATCTCAAAGTACGATAAATTTTAGTGGTCGAAAGGTGCATAAAATTTTAGTCGACTAAATTTTAAATCTTTAATTGCATACTTTGCTTAGTAACATAGTATGAAATTAGAGATTTAAAATTTACTCGATAGTTTGTAGATAGATTCAAATCGATAGTAGTTGTTTTATAATGTTTATATTGTGTCCCATTGAAGTAGCAAACGAGTACGCAGTCCAGTTGTCGGTAAGTGTTCGCTGCCTCCCATTGACATCTCTAAACAACTTCATATAGAACAGGGGTTTATCTGAAGTCCATAGTAAATGCATTGCTACTTTCCATGTTTAAGATGGTCTCCTTATCTGAAAGTTAGTCGGCAACTACTCCCTTCCACCGAAACCCAAAAACTACTTTACGCTAGAAAAAGTTGAGGTGATGATATCTACTCAATAGAACGATATTAATTCTATTACTTGAAAATAATACTTTCCGTCCCTAAAAAGCACGCAGATGAAGTTACGGAATATAGATAGTATTCCGTATACAGGTGTATAGGTATGAAAGTCTTCAACCGAAAGCAATCATCGACTTTAATTTGTACAGAATTCGTTATCAAAATTTCACTTTGGCCCGAGCAAAATCGAGGCTAGATTGGAATTTATTTTGAATCGCAGCGCGTTTAATTGCATTCGGAACTGGTGAAAATTGATTCGTTTTGTTGCTTTTAGTTCTGATTTTTCATGTAAACATGTACAGCATATGTTTTTTCGTGATAATAATTCACTGGAAACGTGTTATTTGCTAGAGCCCATACCTCATGGAAACACACAGACTCGACACAGGTTAGGGTATGTTACCATTACGATAGCTCCTAAGAGAACGTACCTAAACCACGTGACCTATTTTCGAAAAAATTGAGCCCCCTCTCTTCCCTTCTGACTGACTCGGTGACCTACCGGACTCTCATATGCTACGGCTAAATCGACATAATGGCGGTAGGAGAAGGATATTCGGGCCTCGAGGGGTATCCTTTTTACCCGGGCAATTCTCAAGGAGACTTAGTACCTCCCGGATCATTAAGATTTGTACATAATAATGCAATGTTTATATAACATTTTAATGTAATGT
The DNA here is from genome assembly GCA_018249875.1 of Cecropterus toxeus. NCBI lineage: Eukaryota > Metazoa > Arthropoda > Insecta > Lepidoptera > Hesperiidae > Cecropterus > Cecropterus toxeus. Next base: position 3,459 of record DWNE01009180.1, on the reverse strand, counting down.
AAAAATGACAATCTCTTCCCTTCGTGTCCATCCATGGTATATAAATAGACTCCCTTCCTCGCTCTGAAGTTTTCACGTGGTAATTCATAAATACGCGTTTCGGTCATTCTTTTAAAAACAGTAAGAATTTCTTTACGACTACGTAACTATATTGACTACATGACAAAAACCTATCCCTCCCCCTCCCTACGACCAGGCGCGGTATTTGGAAGACCCCCTTCCCCCTGAAATGGGCACGAGGTTAGTACTAGGTACGTTCCTTAACAAGAATTTTGGAAAATAAACAATAGTAGTTTTGATAAGTCTTGGGATAGAAAAGTTTTGTTTGGTCATCTTTAAATTTCATTTCAGGCGCAATTACATTACCTTTACTTTTAAAGATCTCTATTTAATTCGTTCTATATTATTTTATACCGTTACAACTAAAGATCTCTTCAGTTGTACAAAATCCGTAATGGAGATTAATTTAAATATTATTTATGACTGAGAACAAAAAATATTCCATTAAAATATCAGACATTTTCACTCAGAAAAAAGTCCGGATTTCATCCGGGGTAATTATTAAAGTCGTATAAATTACGTTTCATAATAAATTCTGACAAATTGGAGGAGCATTCGGAAATATGTCCGGTCGCACCGTCGCCTGTCGCATATCGTTTGTTTTATGCGTTCCGACCTCGATGAAATTGATTACCACGAAAGCAATATCCAACGAAATTCTTTTGTTCTTTTATCTCTCGAATATTATTTGTGTGGAATAAATAAAACTCATTTCCTTATGGCATAAAAATATTAAATTGAATTAGCTTACTGTGTACTAAATAGAAATAATACTGGTCTAAATACAGATTGAAGGCTTGAAGATGTAATATGGTGTGTATTTTGCCTTTTGCTCTGAAGCTTATATAAATGACAAAGCGTTTATATGTAAATGAATTCTAAAATAAAACAATTTAAGAAAATAAAGCATCATTTGAGATAACTATTTAAGATAAAGCATGTGATAGACTATTAATATTTTGTATTATACCTACTACCTAATACTAGTCGTTTGGCCTATTATTTTTTCTAAAGTTATGATAAAAACGTTAGTAACTGGCTAACGTTTTTATAAAATATAAAACGGTCAATAGTTTCATTTTATGCAATCCAAGACAGAATTTCTTGATATTACACCCTTCAAAAAATGTTTTATTATACTTTTAGCATACAAATTTTATGTTTACTTTAGAGCTATAGTATGTAGTAATATATAAAATAGTGTTAATTATGCCAACATATCATTAACGTGTTCATTATCATTCTCATTACCATTATCTTTCAAATAGAGATTTTAATCGCGACTAAAGTCTTAGAGACCTCTTGAAAATGTAATTGATAAATTATTATCCATTAGGTAATTGTTACCGTAACATTAAAGCACGTATGCTATACGTATGCTATACGGTGGTAATTAAGTAATATTTATTAAAAATATTAAACATTAAAGGTTGATTTTTTTATCAGAGTGAAGTAGCAAACGAGCTCCACCTGATTATAAGTCACTGCTGCTCATGGATCTCTGTTAGCAAATTCATAGACTATGTGTTCTATCTGAAGTGAAACACGTTGCGTTAGTGCTTAGGACTAAGATATCCTTATATAAAATATCTTTATATGAGTTGGCCTTATATAAAAGTGAAAAATAATAGGTATTTTTTTTAAGAAATTTTTGATATTTTCTTAAACCAACATGCATTTGACATGTGATGTAGGTAATTACTGTTTCTCATGAATATCTGTAACTAATCCTAATACATAAAGATTATACACCCGTTAGGGCAAGTGGCGCGTTAAAAAAAAACATTTTGTTTTGTCTTTGGAGGCTCGTAATTAAATTTGGCGCTTAATTTTCAATTCCCTTTATGCAGTTAGTTACGTAACTCCTTGTACATATTAATTAAAATTTAATTTGCCAGTCTCACAGCTAATAAGATGCAAGTCTCTGACGCACGATAGTTGTATTGCCTCCTAGGACTTATACAATTCAAATTGTCTCAAATTGAATAATAAGATCCGTCTTCCTCGTCATGTTAGTTTTTCTGACGATTTATTTATGAGAAAGCTAACATATGTATAAAGGAGAGCTCTCTCTCTATCTCTCTTTCCCTTCTCTTACACGTTAATGAATTATTTGAAGAACTACTTAAAGTACTGAACGAACCAATTTGCAAATGAAATAGGGCCAGTGCAAAAAAGGATTTAAGACTTATTAATAGTAGACATCAGTTTTTAGTTAATGATTGAACTATGCAAACAATTTTGATATTTCCCGTATGTGCTTAGCTTAAGTGTTTAAATTTTAAAATGGTATGAAAAAAAATCAAAGTAATTATAATGTCATTGTAAAATTTTTAACAGGATAAATAATCATTATAATAATAGAGAATGATTAGGTATCGTTACTTTCATGAAAACATTCGTTTATAAGACCTACCTTATGATATACATACTGGAACGCATCAATTTTCGACGACACATTTTTTTTCAGAAATCTTTCACGAACTCAAGAGCCATACTTTATCTCAGTGGTGGATTCAAGAAAACGGAGTTTGCGGATAATTCGTCTCGTAGCTCGTTCAATCGGTCTAATTCTGCGTCCTCATTCGGTTAATGCCTGTAATGATTCACCTGGGCGCATTACACGGGTAAATCTGGCAATCAGATCCGATTGGGACCGAAAGGTAATGTCGGGTAAATCCCAACTCATTTCTGTTTCGATGTACGAAACGATTGCGTTTCATTTGAAGTTGGAAATATTTGTGTCATCAATTCATCAAAGGATATTTTTTGTTTTTTTTTTTTTCTAGATGAAACTGTTTTAGATATAATAAAAAAATACGAAAAAGGTTAAGAGGCATTTGTAATAAGTAGAACATCCTATTGTAATCTGATTAGAAGAAGGAGGAAGTCAGATATTATTTTATACCTATACGATGAAGATCAATGTTTAAGGTTCAATTTGACTTACTTTGCATAATTCAAGCTAAGCGTGTAGTTCGCATTGAACTCCAGTAATTAAATTTTATGAAAATACTATGCAAATAGAAGAAAATGATATACGATTGATTGATGATAATTTTCGCATTTTCGAGAGCCCGTTATCAGCGAAAAGTATACACTATCATTAAATTACTGTGAAAGCCACCTCCGAAATAAGAATAATGAAGTAATTTAATATTAAAATAATAAGCGATTGATGTGATTTATATAAATAATTCAAAATCATTTTATTACATTTAATAATATACATACGTATATTTTTTAAATTTTACTTTCCATTGATCGCTAACAATCGCCGCAAATGAATGTCGCGGACATCCGTAATCGCAATGCGTAATGGACGCATAATATATTTTATTATTATATGTATATTTTTTTTTACATCTAATAACACTGTACTGTATTCAGTACCACCGC
>DWNE01009179.1:0-11063 GCA_018249875.1 Cecropterus toxeus | reverse complement strand
TGTTATACTTTTACTTGATTATTTTGACAAAACTCCTATAAGCCAAAAACTCTTATATTATAAAAAAAAACGTTTAAGCAGCCGGGTTTTTTGTTTTAATGTTTTAACGATGTTACTAGATTTCCATTCCTACACATTCTATATCAATGTTAAAGTAAAAAGCAGACTGCAACGAGAGTGCTGGTATTGTACAGTCAAACATAAATGAAGATGGATCCGCACGTAGTCGCCTTTTTTGATAAAATGGCGAAGCAGCTTGCAGTGGGTGGATGATAATATGAGCGGTTCAATACCGGCGGCGGAGTGACAGCGCCCATATTAGTCGCATAAATCAAGTCAGCGAAGTGACGCGGCCGTAAGCGATCGAGTGTCAGAGCGTCTAGAAATAAAAGCAAGAGAATTTTTCACCAGTTGAGTGCTTTGCTCTAAGGCATGCGATAGAATTTGTCTCGCTTCGTCGCTATTCGGTTTCGTTGTGTTCGAGGAAACCGAAAAATATAGTGAAAACTTTATAGAAAAAATATAGCATTTCGTTGAGATTCAGTCCTCATCTGTGCTATCTGTACTAATATTATAAAGCAATAGAGTTATGAAGGAACTACTGGTTATAATTAAAAAATATTTTTGTGTTGAATAGTAAATTTATCATGGAAGACTTTACGCTATAACATCACGCTATGTTTGTTTGTTTTTAATAGATTGTACTCTAATGAACGCGGGTGAATCTGGTGGCACCTGCGTGGCAGACCTAGAACAGAAATCTTAACTCATCATTCATATTTCTGTCTGGCCCGGAATCGAACCCGGGACACTATGCGCGTCAGACCGGTATGGTGACCGCTCCGCCATGCGGGTCGTCAATAAATATATATCTATATAAATAAAAATAAAAATTATTGCATTAAAAATAGTACATATTTTTATAATATTGTTGGTTTAAGTACGTTTATACCCGTAGTAGGGGGTCCCGCTCTCCCCTTATACAATTTCAAATATATTTTACAACCATATAATAATTTTACATGACACCTAAACATTGTCTACGGTACCTACTCTGAGCCATAAATTACAGTTTGTCACGTAATAAGCCCTAATTTCAGATGTAATTTATTTTTCTCGGATACCGTCAGTACTTCAGGTCGATACTTCTACATCCGCCCAGAATACCGTTACGTGACTTATCAAGTTGCTCTAACTTTTCTCCTACACTGTGACCTCTATTTCTAAGCAAAACGAAATCAAGTAAAGTTCGAAATATTGGATTTATAGCATTATTAATTTGGACTTTGCAGTCATAAATACAAAAAGAAACATCTCAATGAAGCCCAAATCGTGAGAATTCTTGATATTCGCAGTAGTGGCACTGAAACACCTCGACTCTTTCTATTGGTTCCGTTAAGTAGGTCGAATAATATGACGGGCTCAGCAGAAGAGTACTCGGAACCCTCCGCACTCTCGAGGGCCCTTCTCGATCCTCCTCACTAAAACCGCTCGATTTGACATGATTTTTAAATGCTGATAACAAAGCTCTGGTTACTTTGCGATGCGCTGAACAAACTCGTTCAAGTTTACTCACTTCAAATGCATTTATGAAATATATAAGCAGGTTTCTTTAAAGTTTGTACACTCTAACTATTTAAAACGTACATTATAGCCATTAATTTAATATCAATGAATTGCTTGATTAAGGTTTGAAATAAGTATGAAAATGTATGAAAAATTTCAATTTTTTCTTAGGTTTGCATTTAATATTACTTCTCAGGGTTAAAACGCTTTCTACACTCATAGCTCCGCAGTAGGATTTTAGAATTAGAACCTTCTAAAAGACACTATCCGATATTGCACTGAAACAGCAACACTTCTTTTTTGTTTGACTAAATTCCCGGGTAAGAAAATAGCCGTATTCTGATAATACACTCTTGCGATACAATTTTTATCAGTATCTGCAAGCTCCTTTCAACATTTTTCATTAATCCTTGTAATCTTTAATTCCGGCATCCACGCACACCTGATAAGTTCAAACTCATGTATATCTCCTCGTGTATATATACATATTCATATATATCTCAAACTTTTTACATAATTCCTGGTGATATCATAGTCCAAGCATATGGACGGACACATCTTATAATCAATGTTAACTTACAACGGGGGTCGGTAAAACTCAAGCAAACTGTAGCAAGACGAATGGCCACCGGCCATTGCTTTTATACTAACAGAATAGAGGTTGGCCGTAATATTAACTGGCATGAATATACCCGTATGAATATACATAAGTATGGTAAACTAACTTTAATATTTATTAGTTTTTGACGACTAATAAGTTCCATCGCTTTCTGAAATTGTTTAATCTTTTCACCCGACTGCGTCAGCAGAAGGATAGTGTTTTTCAAGCGTTTGTTTTGTGATGAGGGGACATGATACATTACAGTATGTATAAATGCATGTATATACGTATGTTTGTATGTATGTATGTCCATTCCTTGCGCTACAGCCCAAACGGCTCCACGGATTGTAACATATGTCTCATCATGGGAATACTTTCAGTATGCAGATTAATATAGACTATGTAATTTAAAAATACGCGTGCAAATAGGGAAAAAGGGAGGGAAGCGCGGACTTTTTTATTATCATAAGGAAATGGGTACCAAATGAGAGCTGCAGACCATAATAAAAATATAAAGATTATAACACTTAACGCAAACGCCTAAAAAACATTAAATTAGACATATTATTATCAAAACAAAATACCTGATGGCCAATTTCAGTTTTAACAGTCGGATTATACGTTAAAAATCTCAGTGAAACAAATACCTTAACATACGAGTATTGATATGTGTTCGTAATTTATAATTTATAACATGTATCAGATTATTTGCATACCTCAACGAACCAATTACTTTGTAGTTCAAACCGCAAAGATATTAAATGTGTCCCTTAACACCGAGGATGTAATTAATACCATAACATACTAATCTATAGCCATCTTAATAAAAGCAATAAGAGGAAAATAAATGGACAAATATATCAGAAAACATGAAACGAGACTTTTACATTACTATTTTGTATTATTATTATAGTAATGATTACTATAGTACTTTACATTCCAGTGTTTTCAAATGCTTATTTTGGGTATAAGATAATTTGAAATGGTCAAAAAAACTTAAACAATAAAAAACTAAAAAAATATAATAAACTTAAACATAAACCTGAGGTAGAACAGAGAAAAAACGGCAAATAGCATGACTCGTTCTTTTAAGGATTAAATAAAACTGTTTAAAACCGCAGACTTTGGTTATATTAGACTCAAAACCGAATTCACGCAAAACACCGGAAAAAATAAAGGAAAAATGTACCCAAAGCAAATTATTAGTGTAGGTATTGAGCGTCCGCTGGGCAACAGTGTACGAGGGTGGTTGTCACAGAGATTCGACACGCGCATCGCTCACACGCCCTGACGGACCGACTGAGTTGAGAAATTGAAACGTAATCACAAAAAAGTCTCGGCCATGTAGCAAAGATCACTCACATACTAGTAGGTAAAAGGAAAATCTATGCCTTATTTTCGTTACGTACAGTCCCGTTACGGTAGTATAAATGTTTGAATGAAACTTCGATTTACAGGCACCTAAGTGTCTAACGAGCCGTTACGGTAGAAAGCCGGAGATAATTTTAACTGTTTTCAATGTTCCTCCCCATTTCACAGACACGACCTGCCCGAGACGAGTATTTAGAGCACTTGATAAATTGGGTCCGAAATCGATTTATGGCAGAGTCGCGCTTAAAAGAAAATGAAAAATTTACAAAATCTGCGTCTATCTTATAAGGCCTTCTCATCAATCAATAGAATTAAATTAAACCTGGAAAATAAAGCTTTTCAAACGCTAGCAGCGCGCCAATAACACGTATACATAAATGTATAGATTTAACGATAGAACGAAATTGGAATGAATGGTTTTATTCAAACGTTCGTAGTAGGTTAATACAGAAATACGTAGAAAGCTTTCGTCTTTTTCATTGTTCAGCAAATAAGCCTAGTGGGTGGACAAAGGCGGCATGTCGTGACGACAAGCACGTAAGGGCGCGCTTCCGCCGCGCCAGCACTCTCAGGCTGCCGAGCCTCGAGCCACCTCGAGCCTTGAGCTCGACTCGAGTGCCTGTCGAGCCGAGCGCTGACGATGCCCAACGAATAGCTAAGATTATTACGCTATGCAGCTGCCACGAAATAAGATGCTACCAACTATGCCGCGGCATCTAAATAAAAATAGCGTTCATTTTTGACGCAATTTAACATATTTTACACTTTCACTTGAATTTTCCGACTTTCACGACGAAGTTTACTCTATTATTTTATCACGGAACGCTTAAACACTTGAAAAACATAATTCTTCCGCTTGTACTTTAACAAGAAACTAGTTTAAAAGCTGTTTATTTTCAAAACAATCCGCCTTCGTGTAACTCGTGGCGGTATTGTTGTGTTACAGTTATAACTTACACATTGTAGCGAAAATACATTTCTTTGAGAAATGAATAATTGCGGTAGCGCGACAATCTCGCTAAACAAAAAGTTCTTTTCAACATTTATAATGGTACGTTGCGGAGCAAGCGCGACTAAAACCTAATAGTTTCATTTCGAGAACTATTATTTGGAGTAATATTGCACTAGACATTGAAGAGAATATTACATGGTTCTAAAACTCATTTACTAGGATACTAGCCACGTTGGAGTAAATAGATTGGTTAGCCGATATCGAGGATGTCTATGAGAACGTATTCCGGACGCGCCGGTGGAAAATAACTCAATTAAGTTTTACATTCAAGAGTTTTCCGGACACGGATAAATGTGGTTATCACAATTATCCAGTGTTCAGCAAAACTAACAAGCTTCTCCCACAGTCGGGAAGTACCTAACGTTCGTGTTTTATACTTTTAACTAGCTTAAAAAATTAATCATGCTCGAATTGCTATACTGAGATAATAACAGTTTTTATCCCTTAGACATAAAAGTACCGTTAGACATAAGTCACCGTATACTTTCATTATTTACTAGACTGCGTCAAAAGAAGGATAATGTCATTCGAGCGTATGTATATATGATATACATATGTATGAGTGGATGTTCATTTCATTGGCATGTGCAGTTGCTAGAGCCCAAATGCCTTGAAAGATTGTGACATATAATATCATTAGAATGGGCTCAGTTAATTACATACGGCCTACGGTGATATGGGCCATATAATTAAAAAAATAACGATTGTGAATAGGAAAAAAGGAGGATTTCAAACACAAATACTGCTTGTACAGAACTATTCTTGTTCACATGATTATACATAACTAAATACAATAGATTTTAAAGAACATTAAAATGCTTGTGAAGCAAACTTCGATAGTACAGTGAGAACTCCTCAAGCTGACTTTTGTGAGCTTATTTTTTTTTATACGTTGTTGATTACAAAATAATTCATCTTTTCATTCCAAGATTTCGAGATTTACAAGCCATTATTATGAAACATACTTACCCGTGTATTAAATTTAAAAGCACTAAAAGCCTTAGATTGAATAAGCGCGGACTATCATCAATCTTTGCGACATGAAATTCACTTACAAGTTATAATGTTGGTAATTATTTTCTCTTTGGTGCACTCTTCTACCATTTAACGTGGCTTAAAGTTCTTGAAAGTGTTATCGGATAATATAAGAAAACCGATAATTAATTTCAAACTAAGTATTATAAACATAAAGGATTTTCTGCTATGTCGTGGATGCCATGCGAATGCACAAACACCCAGACCCAGAATAGAAATCTAAACTTAGCATTCATATTATAAATTAAATTTAGTAAATGTAACGTTTATCAAGGAAACTATTTTTTTTTGTAGGTAAATTTTGAAGAAGTTGATTATTTTACGGTTATATTTTTCTAGTTAAATATTTTTTAGATTCTATTCCTATCTTATGGAATGGAAAAAATATTCGATTCCTTATATTTCTACCAGTCTTACCTGAATTTATATTAAATCGAAAATATACGTATTCCTATGGGTATAAATAAAATGAATATTATATAAATGAAAGTTATTTTAGATACGTATTAATTCTATAATATAGTAGGTCTTTCTGTATTATAATAGGATTATTTATTTTAATAAAAAGTTGGCGTTACCAATATTTTTTTTTTCATGATAAATTTGACTTAAGTAACAGACAATTTCGTTAACAAAAATAATACTAAGTATATTAAAAGCGTATGGATAAGTAAATCCTGCATGGTACTTGAACAGCAGGATACCACGCCGGGGTTCCGCGGCCAACACGCTTGTCTAATGGAAGGCAATGGTACTTCACAGCGGGCTCTACATATAACTTGTAGAGCCAAGTCTTAATAGAGTTTAGTTTTCCTTACTCTTTAGTTTTGTTCCACAAAAACATACTTTGTTTCAAGTAATACAAACTTCATAATCAACTACAATGGAAGTGTTACTTTAACGTTTTTAAATTATTTAAATTAAAAAATAGCCGTCCTGGAAAGTCTGGCAGATGTGAAACATCGTAATCGTGCAAGTAATATGCATAAAAGAAAAGATTGCAATAGGAACTAAATATATAGCATAAGGAAATAATGACTTTTTACTTAATAAATACTTATTTTCATTATTATTCAATATAAACTTCGAGTATCATACATATAATATGATACAACATAATACATATGGTATATATAAAGTATATCTATAGTAGTGTTTACGGTGTGGCGAACCCGTCGCCACGCCAAGCCTCGCCACACCAATAATCAGATCTACCTGCGTCTATAGATGTTTCACATCAAAATACCATAATAAACTCATCAATATTCATTTAGTTCATACAATTATTTATCAACATAAATTTAGTACCTACGTACATAGTAGTAAGTAGTGATTTTGGAGTCATCATTTTGTACTACGTATTTAACTTTAACTACTCTATCATAACTCAAAGCTTTGTTTCTTAGGAAAATTTTCCGTGAAAATCACATAGAATTGTCTTATCGCGTGTGCGGTAAGCTAGGGTGTAGAACTAAAAATATTCAGGGAGCGTTCTTGGTAATGACTTTAAAAATATCCTGATACGAATGCCACTGCTAAAATTTATACTCAGAAGATAAATCATAAAGTAAAATATTTTCTTTTAAAATATCTGTCTTGTAAACAGACATAACTTTTGATAATATGATTTTATTAACGGAAGGAAGGAATTTAGGCAACACACATAATAAGGCAACATAAGATAGATTAGATAAAAGATTACCTGTGACAATATGTGTGTCAAAACATACATCATTTATATTAATTGATAATAACTCCATATTATATGTAACGTAACGCTCCAGCATAACCGTCTCCGTTACAAAAATGGTTACACCAATACTTTTTTCTCAGGGCACACCTGAAGGAAAAATCAAAAAATGTTCCCCATAAATAAATGATATTGTAAAAAATTCTTAAAACAACGAGTTTTGACCGGACTCGGACAAAAATCTACATATTTTAAGCAGAAAAACCGATTCACCGCAACCTGTCGGCAAAACTTGTGAGATCAACGCGTCGACTAACTGTTCAGCTTCGAAGAGCACACACGAGTGTACTCCTTATTTGTTCCTTAATAAAACCTAGAATTGCTCACAACAGGTAATGATTTAATTCTTTGACAACATTGTTTCACAGCCACTTAAAACTTTTGAGTGAATAACAAATCTCCTCCAAAAAGTCTATTCGGCAAAGTTAAGCCTGTTAAATTGTTTGTAGAGACCTTGCAGATCTCTTAAAAGCCAAGAACGACAAATGTGTAGAGACCACTTTCGGAGTGAAATAAGTTAAATAATTAAAGAACAATTCAGTGCGTTTACAAGTTTTGCAATTTGAATGCAAGGTTTATCTGTAAATATCTAACCCTAATTCTTGTTACTATGTCGTGCTTTGAATGTTTTTCACATGATGTCAAGTTATACCTTACAATTTGAGATCCGTTACTGGATGGATGGTCATTTTTTTCATGGTTGCCGCTAATAATTAATAATCGCTTCTGATAATCGTATTGTTGACCACAGTAAGTATTGATGTTACACAGTAATAAGCTGGTATCCATTTTCTGGATTTCGTCTCTAAGCCGCCTCCTAAGATAACCCAGAAGAAGAGCTAGTGTTATTCATGACCAAACGCCAATTAAATAAGCATTTTTTTTTCAACATAATCCTAATGTTAGTGTAGTTTATTTCTACGTAAAACAATCCTGAGCTGGAATGAAATAAAATTCTTTACTGTAACAGCAATAATAACTCTAGAGGCGATAAACTCACTTCTTGCAACACGACAATAAACCTGAAAATAATCCCCCGGAGTCTCGCTCCACGTACACCGAGGCGTGGCTGAAAGATTAGTTCCTAATGGAAGGAACTTATCAGATACAAGTTAAATTAACCCGCCGATGCGCTGTCAGTGAGAAGCGATGGTATTTTTATTTAATTACTGACAGAACAGTTGACAAATCCATTTACCACAGGAGTCGGCATTATCTTTTGTTGTCTGCGCGTCTGAGACCAATCAATTACCCGGCAGTCACCAGCGGGGAGTTGATTACTGTACGGCACTGCTGTACATTTAAAACTGGTCAACACTCCCTTTATATAAGTCACTTGCAGTTTGTTGCGCACTTTGTTACAAGGAAGAAACTTTATTCTTAAGGGCAGTCTTTTTCTGCGTGAATTTCACTTATGCGAATAGCTCCTTCCGTTTAGACTTAGCTACAGTTTTATACCATTATTAAACATTTCACTATTTATTGTTCAGAACTTAATCTAGGATTGTTTTTAAAATAATTAACGTTTATTTAGATTTATTTCAATATTTTAAATCTTTTATATTTTCTTCTGTGCACTAATAGAGATTATAATGAGCGTTTACTAAAAGTATTTAGATTTTTGTAGTTGAACGTATCGAAGATATTACTTTTATTTTAGAGTAAATCAACCACGTAGTCACGTAAAATGTGAATATGTTTCTATCTACGATACGACAGTACCGTAACTGCATCTAAATAGATACCGATAAGAGTAATGCTTTCAATAACAACATTTTAAACACATTTAACTTTTTCGTCCCCTTATCGGCAACTTTCATAGCCTTATGCTCAATAAATTTACTTGTCACAGTTCATAAAATAAACTTGTATTGAAAAGGCGCCAAAAGATCCCTTATCTCGGTTACAGTCGCTTTGAATAACGATCCAAAGTGTAACCCCATCGCGGCGGTTCTTTGATGTCCTTTAATTATAAAACTTTTTCTCGTAAAGGAAACCTTTTAATACCCTTGCGCCAGAAACCCAAAGCACACAGCCGGACATAAACAACATGACTTGTGGACTAAAACACCACTTTTAAGCTTAGAAATAACGAGGTCGTGGGTTTTGTACGCGGAAAATTTGGTTTTGATCCCTCGCAACGAGTTCAAAACGAATAAAGATGACATACACTTTTAACGTATTTTCCCGTAAACAAAATTGATAGAAATTTTATACAGTAATTCTCATTTTTAAGGAGACATGTCAATTCCTTTAGGTATTTATAAAATAACCCGATTAAAATATTCGATATCAAAATTTTCTTTACGGCAATAATTAATGGATACATTGATGACATGTAAACAGATGTTTTAATGTTAAAATTTCTAGCAGAAAAATAAATTGTTGTTTCTATTTACAGACGGCCAAATGAATGTAGGCGCGGAGTATCAATTTCAATTACCTGTCTAGATGTTCAATAAAATCTATGTAAATCCTATTCTAAATTACTTTTCAGTTCACGTCCTACATTATATAAGTTAGTACCAGCCAGACGTACGAAGTTAATCAAGATTTTTTTCATAAAATCCTATTATAGTAAGACAAATACGTTTTGTCTCATGTAACTGGGATGTCATTTCTTATTCTTGTTTTAAATTAATCTTGTCATCAACTGCTTATTCTCCATTTCTCTTGATTTCAACATAGAATCATTGTTCTTATTTTACACATTTTTTCGGTGTGTAGAAGATCTTTTAACAAAATAATCGTGTTATTGGATGAAATTTACATCACTTATTGATACTTAAAAAATATACGTTAAAAAACGTTGGTCGTTGACGTTAATGTTACATAAAAATAATAGTGAATAGAAAGACGTGCCAAAGTTAAGTCAACGTTAAGTTGTATATCCGTAATGTTAAATAATAAATATTGTTATTTGAATGTATATAATGTATGTATTACTGTACTGTTTACAATAGATATAACAATAACATTAATTGGTAATCATTCATTCATAATATCGATTTACATCGCTAAGTACCGTGGAGTCTAGCTTTCTTGTAAACACTTAATTTGTACAGTACCTAGGATAAATAACGTAAAATACCTAACGATTATTTGTATACGACCATCCAATTACTCTAAAGTTTAATGAACAAAAATAATTAAATGAATAGCGATACATTTTAGGATTAGTAGAGCTTAGCTCTACTCTAACGACTCTACTCAGTAATATTAAAGCCGTAACTTTGGATTATAATTTTCGAGTGTATGATAGGCGTATGTAGTCCAACTGAATAATAAATTCGTAAAGCGCTCTCGTAATAAATTCATCGCAGTATTCAAATAAAGGGCAAAAGAAAATAGAGTTTTGTGGCCACCAGTAAAGTAGGGCGCGGTGGGCCGGTCGTGGTATCGATCAGCTGCTAAAACAAACCTGCCGAGTGTCTAGCCACTGCCTAACACACGCTGCTAGCCAGTAAATATATTATGTACATAAGACCCTTAACATTACTATGAAGAAAGGAAGAAAGAATCGCCAAAGTGACTTATATACAAAACTAGCAGACCCGCGCCCACTTCGTTGGGCTAAAAAAATGGTACATTTACACATATTGGGGATGCTTAAATTCCTTAATAACATGACATCAATGCCAACTTTTAATTCATGGTCTGGAGGTGGTAGGTCAGAAGGGTTAATCCCTGAAGTTCCAGGATCGGAATAGGGCTGCGGCATCACCACT
>DWNE01009178.1:0-11063 GCA_018249875.1 Cecropterus toxeus | reverse complement strand
CACTTAAAACACTATTTAATTTTTAATAGTTTATTTTACAAAAATATGAAATTAAATATTTAGCATGTTAAGTGAGTAATTTTTTAATTAAAAAAACAATTCCTTTCTTTTAATAAGAGTTGTTTTGTCCTAATTCGTTTTACAATTTACATAGTAAAAAAGATAATTACTGAAGAAATTAATAATATTCCAGCAATGATTAATAATATTTTTCGTGTTTTTTTAATTATTGCTTCTTCGTCAGTTAAAGTGGGTTGGTAACGGCGACGATGATCATTAAAGTAAGCTGCGGCTTGCTTATTTTTATATCAGCCTAAAATTAATCAGATTAATAAAATTAAAACAAAGCAGCTAACAACAATTCATTCTGTTTTTTTGATATCTTTAAAGGCAAAAATTCCTAATAAAAAACTAATTCCAAGTAAAAATGCACTAGTTAAAATAGCAATTAAATAATGGTATCAAGTAATTTTTTTTAGTTTTTGATAAGTTTCTAATTTTATTGTTTGATTATGGTATGTTTCTTCAACAATTTCTTTAACTTCTTTTTCATGAATTTCTTTTTTTTCACTTTTTAATTGATGTAATTCTTTAAAAATATTTTTCTTTTTTGCCATTATTTCCCTCACATTAATAATTTTTTAAATTTATTATTAAATTATATTGTATTTTTACAAAAAGTAAAATATAATTACATAATATAAAATTATATTTTGTATCAAGTACATTATTTTGAATAAGTTATTTTAATTACATTATTTTATTAAAATTTGATAAAAGGGACATTTTATTTTTACTTAGAACTAGGGAGGGAAAAAATATATGAAAAATATTAAAAAAGAGAAAGATATTTCTAAAACCAATTTTGATATTAGTAAAGAATATGATAATAAGTTTGTTAATGTTGATTTAGATTATCAACAAGCAAATAAACGAACATCACTTTTTACTGAAATGAAATATAAAATGGCAATTTTTAATCATCACCGTCGGGAGTTTTTTGATCGTTTTCCATTAATAGGTTATTCATTAAAAAGAATCTTTTTTGCAATTATTACTTTATTGCTAGCAATTTGTGTAATTTTTATTTTATTGCGATTAGTAACTCCCGATGATATTTATATTAAAGACATTGATATTGATAAATTAAATATTTTACCAGGTACACCAGAATATAATGCTTTATTGGAGCAAAGAATGAAAATTTTTGGAGTATATGGCTCAATTTGAAGTCAATTAGGAATATATTTACGAAATATTATGCCTTTTATTAAAAAAACAATAATTATTAATAGTGCTTTTGATCCAATAACTGGTGAATTAGTTGGTGAAAAAGTTACAACATGATTTTACTTAGGAGTTGTTTTTTCAACAGCAGTAGCACAACCAGGAGAATTAGTGTCAGATATCTTTGCACGAGCAATTCCGTATTCATTTGGTTTTGGGTCAGTTGCAGTGTTATTAGCTTATTTAATTGGTGTGCCATTAGGAATCATTGCGGCAAAAAATAAAGAACGTGGTGTTGATAATACCATTAATGCTGGGTCAATTATCTTTTTAGCAATTCCACCGGTTGTTTTAGTCATAGGTATTTATTTAATTTCAATTAATATTTTTTATGGTCATGGTTTATTTAGTTCGGGAACTTTTGATACTAAATTTTGACCAGTATTTGCAATTTTTTTAATGATAACACCACCAATTGTTATTAATACAAGACGATATGTTATTGATGAAATGACTGCTGATTATACTAAGTTTGCCCTATCAAAAGGAATGACTAATCGTTATATTTTTTATATTCATATTTTCCGTAATGCAGGGATTCGAATTTTTCGTTTATTACCAGCAGCTTTTGTAACAACAATTTTTGGGGCAAGTATCTTTGCTGAACAAAATTGAGCAATTCCAGGGATGAGTAAATTTATTGTCTCGGGTGTTGGAAACAAGGATTCCTTTGTTGTTATGGGATATATTCTATTAACAGCAACGGCTGGAATTGTTACTAGTTTAATAGCCGATATTATGATGGCGATATTAGATCCACGAGTAAAATTAACAAAATAAAGAGAGGAGAAAAGATGATGCGAAGAGTTACAGATGAAGAGTTACTTGATTTTCAAAGTTATGATATTAATAATTTAGATCCAAGTTTATTTGAAATTGTTGGTCCTCAACTAGAAGAGAATGAACGAATTTCAACGAAATCATATCGTTATTGAAAAGTAGTTGGTCAAATTTTAATTACTAAAAAAACGTTTATTGTTTGTTTATTATTATTACTTGCAATTATCTTATTAACAGCGATTGTCCCAATTGGTAAAGTTGCGAACCAATTACCTGCTGATTTACCAATTCCTAATTATCAACAACCTTTAGCTCCAAATGCAACTTATTTATTTGGACTGGGGATGAATGGTGAGAATTATTGAGATAAAATTTGAATTGGAATGCGAACAACCTTATTATTTACATTAATAATTGCCTTAATTCAAATTTTAATTGGTGTTATTGTTGGTTCAATTTGAGGATTTTATAAAAAATTTGATATTTTATTTATTGAAATTACACGCTTTTTAAATTTAGTACCAACACTAATTTTATGATTAATTATTATTTTTGCTTTAGGTAAAACAATGCCCGTGATTATTTTTTCCGTATCACTTACTAGTTGAATTACTTTGGCAGAGGTTATCCGAGTCCAAATTATTTTAGTCCGAAATACCGAATATAATCTTGCTTCAAAAATGTTAGGAACATCTGGACCAAAAATTGTGACAAAAAATATTATGCCACGAATTTTACCATTAATTATTCAAACAGCATCCTTTGCTGTACCAATGGCTATTGCAATTGATTCAACATTAAATTACTTTAACTTTGGTTTTGTCCAAGGACGTGAAAATACAACATTAGGATTTATTTTAAATGAAGTATTAGCATCTAGTAAGTGACAAGATTATCCACATTTATTAATTATTCTTATTTGTTTTATTGCTGGAACATCGGTTTTATTTTTCTTATTCGGAAAAGTATTTGCTGACTCATTAGACCCCAAAAACCATTATAAATAAAAATAACGTATTAAAAGGAGATATTGCTTTATGGAAAAAGAAATTGTTATTTCAATTAAAAAATTAATAATAAAATTTAAAACTCGTGCCAATGTTTTAACTGCTATTCGAAATATTTCTTTTGATATTTATGATGGTGAAACATTAGCAATTGTTGGTGAGTCGGGGAGTGGTAAGTCAGTTATGACGAAAACATTTACTAATATGTTAGAAAGTAATGGCTGAATTAGTAATGGTTCAATTGTTTATTCGCCTTCAAAAAATATTTTAGCGGATGATTTAGCGTATTTTCGAAAACCAGTTCATTTAGTTGATTTCCATAAAATTTTATTAGATAATAACTTACAAAAAAATATTATTAAGTATAATAAAAAACGAATTATTAGAACAACACAAAAAATAAAAATGATTAATAATTTGGAATTAACTAATTTGCAAACAGCAATTATTGATTTACAAAATAAAATTGAAGTGTTAAAAAAACAAATTAGTTTTAGTCATTCAAACCGAATTAATAATAAAATAGGAAAACTTAATGCACAATTAAAGGAATATAAAAATCAACAAGAGATGTTGTTAAATCATGAATTAAAACAAAAAAAGATTGAATTTTTACAAAATCGAATTGTTGGTTATAAGAATGAAATTGACAAAATGAAAAAATTAACTTGAAGTGAAAAACGATTATTAGAAAAAAATATTCAGTTTTTAAAAAATTATTTTGAGCAAAAAATTATTCCTTTGCCAACAGAATTTAGTAAAATTCAAACTTATTTTAGTAAAAAAACTTATACCGATGGGGTTCGCTATCGGATTAACAAATTAAATCAGTTAATGGCGAGTGGAAAACGATTGGATGCTGCTAATTTTACTAATGTATATGAAGAATGAAATTTAATTAAAAATTTTGAATTTATCAATAAATTAAAAGCGGCAAAACAAATTAGTAAATTACGTGGTCCAACAATAGCAACAATTTTCCAAGATCCAATGACATCGTTAAATCCATTATTATCAGTTGGTTTTCAAATTTCAGAAGTATTACGAAAACATCGTAAAATGTCACGAGTAATGGCAAAAAAAAAAGCAATTGAATTACTAGAAAAAGTTGGAATTCCAAAGGCTAAAAAGCGTTATCATGATATCCCAGGAATGTATTCGGGTGGAATGCGCCAACGGGTAGTTATTGCAATTGCTTTAGCTTGTCAACCAAAAGTTTTAATTTGTGATGAACCAACGACAGCCTTAGATGTTACAATTCAAGCACAAATTCTGGATTTAATTAAATCATTACAAAAAGAATATAAATTTACTGTTATTTTTATTACCCATGATTTAGGCGTTGTCGCAAATATTGCTGATCGAGTTGCTGTAATGTATGCTGGTCAGATTATTGAGTATGGAACAGTGAATGATATCTTTTTTGATCCAAAGCACCCTTATACTTGAGCGTTATTATCTTCCTTACCACAATTTGGTCAAAAAGGGGAAGACCTTTATTCAATTCCTGGTTCACCACCATCATTATATGCAAAAGTATATGGAGATCCATTTGCTCCTCGTAATCAACATGCGATAAAAATTGATTATTTATTAGAACCACCAATGTTTAAAGTAAGTGAAACACATTATGCAAAAACATGACTATTAGATCCACGAGCTGCAAAAGTAACAAAACCAAAGCAATTACAACAGTTAGAACAAATTAAAAATGATACAAAGGTAGGTGATTAAGATGAACAAAAACGAACAAGAACAGTTTATTATGGTTCGCGATTTGTTAATTCAATTTCGCCAAAAAAATAAAAAAGTAAATGCAGTTAAAAGGGCAAGTTTTGATATTTACCGTGGAGAAATTTTTAGTATTGTTGGTGAGTCGGGAAGTGGTAAAACAACGATTGGCCGTGCCATTGCTGGTGTGCAACCAATTAAAGATGGAACCATTTATATGGATAAGCATTTGATTCGGGGAAAACCACCACAATTATATAAAATTAATTTAGATATTAATGAAAAATTGCGATTATTACTAAATAATAATATGTTATTAAATAAAAATTTAAGTAACTATATTAATAATTTAAAAATTAGTTATTATCGTTATTTTGAAAATAAAAAATATGTTGTTAATACGAAAGAATTAATACCCTATACAAATAAGCAATATTTAATAACAACTGACCTTGAATTAAAGAAAGTTGATTTACTAAATTTTAATCATAGTAACAATCATATTACATTAGTAAAAGAAATGTATGAACGTAATTTAATTTTATTAAAAGATATGTTAAAATCTTATCAACGAATTTTTCGTTTTATGGATAATTTGCATGAATGAATTCCATCATTATCTCTTGCCCTAGAAGAAGAAATCAAAGGTCGTGTCCACAGAAATATTGAAATTATTGAAGGAAATATTTTATTAGGGCATCAAATTTATAAAGTTCTTTTAAAATTAGAAAAAAATCGTAATGCTCTAAAAGAAAACCTTTTATTAGAACAAGCACAAAAATATTATGATGCTTCTTTTGAACAATTAGCAAATTTATTATCAATTCATACTAAATTGTTAAATGAAATTCATTTTTTACATAAAAATCAACGGGCAGTTTTTATTCTTTTTGTTCCGAAGGGAAAACGAAAAAAATATATTTTAAGTTATAATAAACGTTTTAATGTTTTTAAAAATGATTTTGAAAAAGCATATTTACAGGAATTACAAAAATTGGAATTAGAATCACAAACAAATCCACAAGCAATTATTGCCTTACAGCAAGCATATCAAACCAGTGCTTTAATGATAAAAATTGCAACAACAGATATGGCAAAGACATTAAATGAATTAGCAACCACGTCTAATTTGAAAACAAGTTTAGCAGAATTACCAGATAATGAATGAAAAGAAGTATTAATGACTTTGATTAAGAAAAGTGCAACAGTAGAACAGCAACAAATGATGCTTGCTGATTTATCATATTTAGCACGACATGGGGTTTTTCGCGATCAAACAACAATTAAATTATATTATCAATGAGTAGGTAAGAAGTATAAAACTTCAGAATCGGACATTATTGCTTCTAATCGTTTATTAGATTTATTAGATTTACCATTAATTGATGAAATTGTTAAAAATGCGGAATTGTTTAAATTACCCACAAGGCGAAAAAATCGTTTACAAAAGAAAAAAATTCAAATGATTTTTCAAGATCCATCTTCGTCATTAAACGATCGAATTTCAGTTGAAGAAATTATTGGAGAAGGGTTAACAAATTTTCCTGAATTATATCAAAATGATACTGCTCGCCAGTTATATTTAACTTATTATAATAATAATTTAGGAAAAAATGAAAAACCATTAAAGTTAGAGCAAATTAAAGATCGTGATGTTAAACATTTCTTAATTTTAAACATTTTAAAAGAGGTTGGATTATTACCAGAACATTTATCACGTTATTCACATGAATTTTCAGGAGGACAACGACAACGAATTGGTATTGCTCGGGCATTAATTATGAAACCACAATTTATTATTGCTGATGAACCAATTTCAGCATTAGATGTTTCAATTAGAGCCCAAGTTTTAAACTTATTAAAAAAATTTCGACAACAATATAATTTAACTTATATTTTTGTTGCCCATGATTTATCGGTTGTTCGGTTTATTGCTGACCGAATTGCTGTTATTTATCATGGTCAACTTGTTGAATTAGCAAACGCTGAAGAATTATTTACTAATCCATTACATCCATATACGAGTGCATTATTATCAGCAATTCCGTTACCTAATCCAAATTATGAAAAAGAAAAAGTTCATTTTATCTATGAACCAGAAAAAGAACATTGAGATTACTTATTTGATTTACCAGAGTTTACTGAAATTAAAACGGGGCACTATTTATTTGGGAATTCACGTGAAATTGCTGCAGCAAAAAATAAACTTGCTATGGCAGTTGGCAGAAAGGAGGGGTAACGATGTTTAAAAAGAAATTGGCATTTTTTGCTAGTTTTACGGCAATAACAACAGTAACACCATTAGTTGTTTCATGTGGAATTAGTTTAGATTTGTTAGCAAATCGTTTAATTACCGATAATGTTTTTTGTTCTATTTTTAAATCCCCCTTAACATCATGGTCAAGTGCATCAACAATGTTAGCTGATGATAATAAAATTTTAGCTGATGTTCTTGGAACATTAGTAGCAACTGATAAATATAATCGTAGTTTCGGTGATCTTGCTGAGCAAAAAGATAAAACATCAAAATATGTTGGAATTACTAATGCTGATCAAAGTGAATGAAAATATAAAATTTCACCACAATCAAAATGATTTGATTATCAAGGTAATTTTCAACGGCAAGTTAAAGCTAGTGATATGATTAATACTGCTAAGTTTGTTTTATTTCCAAAGAATTTATCGGCAACATCAGGATTATGACGAACTTTTATTAGTGGGGCACAAGAAATTTGAGAGTATTTTCAGGCAGGTAATTATCAACCAGATTATTATAATGATCCAATTTGAAAAAAATTAGAAATGACAATTAATGAGGCTGATGATGAAATTACCATTAAATTAACAAAGTCAGCAGAATATTTTGATACTTTAATGACTTATTTAGCTTTTGCACCATTACCAGAAAAGGCGTTACGACAAGGTTATAATTATGGGACCAATTATAAAAATATTTGGTATTCAGGATCATATTTAGTTGAAAAATATAGTTCAACTTCACAAATTTTATTGCGAAAAAACCCTGCTTATCGACATGCCAAATTAACATACATTGATAAATTAAATTATAATTATTTAGCAAATAATGATGTTTCACGTGAACGTGTTTTATTTGAATCAGGTGATGTTAATGATTTTCTAGTTGAACCAACAGATAGTAATGGTTGAAAGAAATATGTTGGTTCTAATCCTGCTAATCCAATTTTTAGTGGTGCATCAAGTATTATTAATCCTGATCCAATAACATATACAATTATTCATAATTATGCGAATAATGATATTTTAAATTCAAACCCAGTTCGTGCTAAGCAAGCATTAAATGCAAGTAAGGCGTTACAATATGATAAAGTTCGAAAATATTTAGCAACCCAACTAGACCGTAGTAAATTTGTTAAATATTATTCCGAAGCCCTAGATGATTCACCAACTTCCAAGTTTTTACGAAATGTTTATACTGCACGTTATTTTGTTTATAATGGGGATGTTGATTATGCATCATATGTTGAAGAAGCATATGCAAACCATTTTTTAGATGGTAATGCAATGGCTGCCAGCCAACTATTAAAAGATGGTAGTGATGTTTTATATCATAACAAAGATTTATTAAAAAATGATGATAATATTTTAAATGATATTCGCACTTGATTACAAACAAATATTGGTGCTTCACAAGTTGAATTTCGCTTTTTAATGAATGGAGCATACACATTAACAATTAATAAATTTTTATTGAATATGATTGACTCATTTAACGCTGAAAATGATGTAATTAAAATTATTCCAGATATTACTGTTGATGCTACAGAATATGAAACCCGTCGTAAAAAAGCAGATTGAGATATGCAATTATCAGGATGATCACCAGATTATGCTGATCCATATACTTACTTACATACTTTTTCCTTAGGTGGTGATTTACAATATTATTTTGGAACTTCACGGATTTTTAGTGACCTAAAATTAACGAATAACCTTGCACCAGACTATGCAACAGTTAAGGATCAATTGAATAATCCATATTGAAATCTTTTAAAAAATACAACAGCAATTGAAAATTTTTATAATGTTTTTAAAAATTATACTAACCAAGTTGCGGCAAGTGATGAAATTACTGATTCCGTTCGCTTAGCTGATCGTTATCAAGGCTTTGCCGAAGTTGAATTTAATGCTATTTATACTAATTTTATGTTTATTCCAGTTTATGTTCCAAATGGATCATATCAAATTCGAATTTCATATGTAACACCACGAACA
This sequence comes from Cecropterus toxeus, assembly GCA_018249875.1. Lineage (NCBI taxonomy): Eukaryota > Metazoa > Arthropoda > Insecta > Lepidoptera > Hesperiidae > Cecropterus > Cecropterus toxeus. The sequence goes on along the minus strand of DWNE01009178.1, from coordinate 2,004 downwards.
CAAGTTACAATTCGGTATGGTAGTTCAAAATATAAACATTGAGGAATGGTTTTAAATCCGTACTTACTAACGACACAAGAACGACAAATTATTGAAAAACGTTATCAACAACAATTAGCAATTATTCAAACTGATTATACGGCGTTTAGGGAGGATTATTAATATGAAAAAGTTGTTAACATCTTTTACGGCTTTAATGGTTATTAGTGTTCCTGCGACTGTTGTCAGTTGTGTTAGAATGGAAACGCGTGATCGTAGTAAAATTTCGTTATATTTATTTAAAAGTGAATTAGATTTAATTCCTGTTTTTGAAACACAACAACCAACCACAAAAGTAACTGAAACGATATTTCAAAATGCAGTTTATGATGCATTAGAAACAAACAAATATCATGGTGAAATTCCAAATGCGGAATTAAAATTTATTTATTATGACAAAGATGGAATTTCAAAATCGTGAACATTTACCTTGACAACCACTAGCAAGTGGAGGTGCAAAGACAGCATTATTATGAGTACAAATTATTGCTAATAAGAATAGTATCCATTTTGCAGATAAAACTGATATTATTTCGATAACATTAGATCAAACCCAACCACTTGCATTAGATACCATTACATTTAATTATGAAGCGAAAGTGTTAAAAGCCTTACCAGTTGAGAATATGATGGCTTATTTTGCTATCTTAAATCCAACATTTTATTTCTCACCCCGTCATTTTGCAATTACTAAAACAACTGATTATGTTATTATTAAGGCGTTATCAACCTCAAATCGATATCGTGGTGAAAATCGTATTAATATTTAGGTTACCTTACAATTTTATAAAATTAAAATATTTGGAGAAAATTTCTTTTAAACAAATTTTCTCATTTTTATTGATTTTAATAACTATCTGTTTAAAATTACGATATAATTAAACTACGAACAATAGAAAAGGAAAAAGAAGATGATTAGTGTAAACGATTTCCGCCCAGGATTAACGTTTCAATATGAGGGTAATATTTACGTAGTAATTGAAGCACAACATTCAAAATCTGGTCGTGGGCAAGCACATGTTAAAACAAAAGTTAAAAATTTGCGTAGCAATGCAACAACAAATATTACTTTCACTGGTGGTGATAAAGTTGAAAAAGCAATGATTGATAATGTTGAAATGCAATATTTATATGATGATGGTACGAATGTCATTTTTATGGATACGCAAACTTATGAGCAATTAGAAATTCCCTCAACTAATTTAGTTTGAGAAAAAAACTTTTTAAAAGAAGGAGTAATGGCTTCTGTTACCAAATATGATGGTGAAGTATTGGGAATTATTTTACCAGATAAGGTCGATCTAACAGTTACTGAGGCAGAAGCAGCAGTAAAAGGTGATACTAGTTCTGGTGCAATGAAAAAAGCAGTGCTAGAAACTGGCTGAGAATTACAGATTCCGTTGTTTATTAAAGAAGGAGAAGTTATTACTGTTTCAACTAGTGATGGAAAATATTCCGGACGAGCTTAATTTTAACAATTCATAAAAGGAGAGATTGAAGATGAATAATAATTTTAATGAATTAACAATTGAAAATAATCATTGTGGGACAATTATTGTTAGTTTATTAACAATTAAAAAGATTATTTTATATGCAATCCGTGATATGACTCACCAATATTTTGCAGATAAAGTTGAATGTTGCATGATTGATAATTCATTATTGCACATTTATATTAGTGGAAAAGTAATGGCAAAAGAAAACCTAAATGATTTAACAGTTGAAATTAATGAAGCAATTATGAAAGAATTAAGTTATTCGTTACAAATTAAACCAAAAAATATTAGTATCGCTTATCATCATTAATAATTTAATAGCGAAGTAACTATAGAAAAAGGCGTTCTGTACGATGAACCGGCAAAAAAAATTCTTGTGAGATTGTTTTTTTATTTTGCAGATTGTAATAGCAATTAGGATTTTCCAAGCCTTTATTAATAAAATAATAACACTATTTTAAAATAATGC
>DWNE01009177.1:0-11064 GCA_018249875.1 Cecropterus toxeus | reverse complement strand
AAGGGTGTGGTTGCCGGCACACTTTTATATGAGGCGACCATCATAGTCCTCGGGAGTAGCAACGCATCTGTGATTGTGACTGTGTTCTATTCGAAGTTGCTTACAGGTGTCCATGGGCGGCAGAGACCATCTTTAATTAGGTGGACTGCATGCTCATTTGCTACTTCAATCAGATTAAAAAAAAGAAAGCCCAGGAAATAAAATCTTATTCAAGTTTATAAGTACTTTAAGTATGCGAGTTACTACAAGATATAACAAATTCAATAGTATGGTTCTACTGAGGAAGTACCATCGATATACTTTGTAAAAAGTGTTGATGTAGATTCACTGTCATAAAACATGATAATCTTAGTCCTCGGAAGAATCAACGCATCTATGATTGACTTCAGGTAGAACACCCGTTCTTTATGCAGTTGCTTACAGATGTCCATGAGCGGTAAAGTCTACTTACCATAATAATAAATGGTGTAACTTTTGAACTCATTACCAATACCTATTTTGTACTAATGTTGTTTGCCTTACCTTTCATGAGTGTACCTGAAATTTAGAAGGGGAATTATCAGGTAGAGCAAAGTACTGCCAACGTCAGTGGAGTCAATTAGCAAAATAAAACATAATTCATTTCAATAATTCACGGAAGAAACTTTGTCCTTTCAGGGGGTAGCTCACAAGTATAGTTTCGTCTCTTTTACTGTCATTAAAGCTAGGGTGTATTACTGTCTCTCTCACACTTATGAACAGTATTGCCCAACTTGGGTTGTTATCTCCTTCCTATATTTAAAATGCTTTGGGTTCGAGTTTTGCTCCATCTTATTTATTTTACCTTAATAATGTCAAGTACCAATAAAAAAATATTTAAACATATTGAAATGAAAAATGGGATACAAGTACACATATAATTATAACTTGAAATACATTAAAAACATTTTAAAAAAGTTGTTCATGAAAAACTTTGACAAAAAATATAAATAATGGGTATAGATTTATTTGTCACAAAACTAATTGAGAAATTTAAGCAACTTCTATAATAAAAGAATTACCGAATTTTTATTTCACATAACGTACTTTCAACAATATTTTTGTTATTTATGAATTCGCATGTTGACAAATGTTATTTTTTAGAAACTGCGCCCAAAAAACTAATTACCATATAATATGGCTTTATATGACGTATAATATTTATTAGTTCGCACTTTTTAGGAGTAGAGCATATCCCAATCCGCGCAGCCTCAGTTCGATTGGCCACGGATCTCCCCTCGTAGCTCGTAGCAACGTGAGGCTGTCGTTCGGGAGACCGGTTACGCGGCGGACGTCTACGCCGTAGCGCTCGTAGAGACCTTGACACGATTAGAACCCCGCCTGTAACGTATTTCGCGATATCTGTAATGTATTTTTCAAGTGTAACATTACTTATTTGAACTTTTGAATGTAATGTGCACGTAAAACGAACAGTGATTGTTTTGTGACAGTGCGCGGACACGTGGGGTGAAAGGTAAGTTGGGGAATGTTTGGGGTGATCCTGCTTTGATAAGGGCCACTTGAAAAGAATTTATTTGTTTTTCATGCTTATTTGAATGTACGCATTGTTATATAAAACAAAGGATTGTATTTTTTTCTGCAGCCTTTGTTATAATTGTCAAACATTTAAACTTCATAATAACAAGTATATGTTATTTGTACGTTTTCAAGACGTGGTTTGTTTTTATTTTGTACGAGATAATATTTAATAATTTATTAGACAATAGATGTTATTTTTAGTTAACTTAAAACTTTTGTATTCTTTTTTAGTAGTCAATCTTAAGATCTTATTTAAAGTAACATTATTTTAGGCGATCTTATTAAAAATAACCTCCTACGAGAAGTAAGTATTCTTCTCTTTACATGAATAGCTTTTGAAAGATTTAAGAAATTTATTATTGGAATTAAATATTCAGTACTCTCAAAAATATTTTATGATATTATCATAATAGAATGCGACTTCTTTTTAATGTCTGGTACTGTTCTTTTAAGTTACAGTAGTTGAGCTTAGATGTCATATCTTAACACTCCAATGTGGGTTAAGTAATCCTAGATTATGAATAATTTTTCGATTTATTTGGGAAACTCATTATTGTTCAACTTAAAATAGTTGCTTAATCTTAAATGAACTTAATCATATCAATTTAACCTTGAAGTCCGTGTTCAACGAATCTGCATCTGTATTATACGAAATGCTTTTATAGGAAAAGTAATGACAAGCGAAAGAAGAGTTTTTCCGACAGTGTAAGTCAGTCAGTTAATTTTTGAAAATGAGTTTCTAAACAGTATCTCAGAAACTCATTTCCAAAAATATTTATTGTAGTAATATCCGAGTTACAAACTTATGGCGCAATCAGTGTATGTATTATATATGATCAATTATTTTAAATTTTCAGTTGGTATTGTGAAAATAAAAAAATACTAATTACTTAAGTTTAAAGTATACCTTTAAAAATGACCTTTGATCTATATAGAATAAAAGGTCATTTAACGCATATAACTATGCAACTGACTTAGTAAAAAAGTCAATAAAACAGATTCAAGCACTACTCTACTCTTTCTTTCATCCTGCAGTAAAATATATTTTGATATATGTATACGGTATTTTTCTACTTGCGATCATATTTTGCTATGTAAAAACATAGCCCTGTGATTTGCACTGAGATAGTAGAACCAGTGTAGGTTAATCGGGTACGCAATACAGCAATCTTCAGCGTGAAATAGTTCTTACATTTTTCAGAATGGTATATGTAAATGCTGGCTGAACTACAAATGAGACGACAACTTTATCAAGGATAATAACGCATCAGTAATTGTGTCCATAGAGAACTCCTGATCTGTATGAAGTTAGTAACCGATATCTCTGAAGTGATCGCTTAAAATCATTAAGACTGTAAGCTCACTTGCTACGTCAGACCTATAAAAAATTATGATTTGAAGCTGATATTATCGCGGAATTGATACATTTGAATATGTTACGGGTACTCACGATATGCGGTTTTTGAATTTCTTCTTGCCGATATTTAGACCCAGTTACATGGATCGTGGTCACGGCAAAACTACGGTGGCGGAGAGAAACCGTTGACAAGCACTAGTGGTAGATTATCTATCTACCCTACGTCTAGTTCGTTTTTCTTTTTTAGGTTCCATATCACGACGCACAACACTAACTGTATCCGTACGCACAGAACTTTGCATTATTTGTGATTTACATAAACTAACCACTGGATTCCACGTTTGCGCTGCTTTTAAATTACCCAGAATAAATTCATCTCAAGGTTTTGTAGCACATTAAAGCTGTCCTGAAACCCGGTCAAGGCGAGATACGTATCTTGCGCATCCGTTAGGTGCTAAGTTTCAGACGTACATAAAAAGCTCCGGCAGAGAAAGCTAAACAGAGCTTTGAACGCGCCTACATTTAGATTATGAAATGTTTCATGGACTTTTAAGCGATGCAGAACATCTGCAAGTCATAATAAACGCTAGTCGTAACAAGCTTCGTTCCTTCACTAATTGTCGCTATATTTGCAAAATGATTTATCTAGTTATGAAAACTGAATTGATGAAAGAATTTATCTGTTTTTTTTTCATTCACGTTCATATTTAATATCTCTCTATAATAAAATGTTCATCGTCCTTTGCTTTCACCTTCTGGATTCAATACTCAATGGATGGTCGTTCTATTGCTGAAGCGTGGGAGGCATGTGAGGAATACAACCGGCTAAGTGCGAGTCGGACTCGCGTGTGAAGGGTACCGTACCATAAGACACGACAAAAAAGTTACATTTGTTGTATGGCAGCCTCCTTCAAATATTTAATTTATTCCGTAATAATTTCAACCTTCTAGCCATCACTGTTCATGGGATACAGCCTGGTGATAAACAAATGGAAAGACGGACAGACGAACAGACGAACTGCGAAGTCTTAGTAATAGAGTTCTGTACTTTATTTCATAAATATGTTTTTTTTCTTGAGTGAGAATTTATATATAGCATAAACATTTAAAATATAGTTCAAGTTACTTCTTAGCAACATTTTTTTGGTGCCATTTACTTCAGAAGTCGCTCCACGATTTGTTCACATAAAACACCCTGTATAAAGATGTAAAGATGAAAAAACGACCTGTATATAAAAACAAAAAATTAAAATATATTCGAGGGGAAAGCTATTTATTCTCAACGTCGAAAATTATAACCCATTACCGTTAAATTATTGTTTCGTTGCCAGTAATTAAGGGGATTGGATCGTTCTGTTACGTTTCGGCGTATCATTGATTAAACTTTGAGATATTCTTTGGGAAAATGGAACTTTGACGTATTTATTAATCAAACAGTGAACAATCTATCGTTGCTCTTTCAATAGCTGTTAAAGGTTGCTGACAATTAAAACTAACTTTTGCTTAAATAAATTAGGAGTATAATTATAACATGAGGAATTTTAATGTCTTAATGATTACAAACTTAAGGAAAAATTGATACGATTTTAGACCAATATTATCGGTGAATTGACACATTTTAATATTTTATATTTCTTTTGCTAACAAATTTATTTTTAGATAGGGCTATTTACTAGCTTTTATTTGATACCCATATTGTCGTAATAGCAATAAAATCGTCCCTCCCTCCCCTCTTTCCTCTATTTCCAGGCGCCATTTTTTTAAATTTTATAGCCTATGTCTCTTTCCAAAGTGAGACGATTCTAATGATATGTCATACGTCACAATCCATCAAGCCACTTTAGCGCGTGCCAAAGAAATGAACATACATACAAACAAATATACATACGCTCGAAAAACATTACCCTCCTTCTGACGCAGTCTGGTAAAAAGAAAAGAAATTTAAAAACCGCATCTCGTGAGTACCCGAAACGTATTGAAATGATAGATACTGTGATTGATTGATTGATTTTCCGGGATTGCGGGCGGCAAGAGTCGGAGCTAGAACCGTCCATCCATCGATCCCGGTAACGACGACGGTAAGTCTGGCCACATACCGTCGTAAACACCAGATGATATGGTGGCATAAACAGCGCCGAGGACGACCACCGGGTGGGTTTTAGTAGGTAAAAATCACTTATCCGGCGTCGGGGGACGGGTACCTTTCGAAGGTTTTATATCAGATTTCGGTAATAACTAGCATGCAGTCCACTTAATGGTAAGTAATTATTGCCGCAATGTGTAAGCAACTTCATATCAAAAAAGGGTTAATGGTAAGAGGCTGAAAGGATGATTCCCGTTTCCAGCCATTAACTGCCATTTCAGCCATAGTGTACTATGCCGAAAAAGTCTAGTTTTTTTAAACAATACTCTTGGTATTAGACTGTTAAAATTGGCCACAGACCTCTAAGGGCTGAGTTGAAAAGCCTTGAATAAGTACTACACCCTTGAGGCCAGTACGTAAGAGCGCTTAACACTGCTTTATTATGCGGAAATAAATAAACTGGACATGTACATTTGTAACCAATTAAGTACAGGGACTCGACTTAAATACTACTTGATGCATTGCTACGATGATCATCTTATTTGTAAGTGGGAATCCACGCCCGTCCATCGAACTACAGAACTACTTCACTCTAGAAATACATAGATGTGGTATCAGGGATGTCCTGACCAAATCTTACGGGCTCTACCACTGTTCAAGTACCTTATTCGTGTGAAACAACCATATTCATCCATCCATTCATCCATCAGCTCTTTAAAATCCACTGCTGGCAGTAGGCTTCTCCTAATCTGCGCTACTCCGACCAGTCCTGCGCCATCTGAATTCAGCGATTGCCCGCTGTCTTCTTCAGGTCATCAGTCCAACTGGGCCTGTACTTCTATTGCCTAGACGTGGTCTCCATTCGAGGACTCTTCTACCTCATCGGTTGTTTGTCCTACGAACGATGTGGCCTACCCATTGTCAAAATATTGGAACGGGTAAACCTGATTGTTGGCGTGGCGAAGTTTGCCGTGGCGACGGATTCGCCACACCGTATACATCCACACCGTACATACTACTACATATTGTTTAACATTTGCCAGGCGACTCGAGATGTTTTTTTTTATGTTGTATGGTGGAGTAGCAAAAGAGTCGAGAGTCGCCACATATGAAAATGAACCAGTAACCACGCCTTTTCATCGAAACATAAGGGTTTCTTGATGCTAGCTTCTCGTTTCACCACCTCTAGAAGTCCTTCGCAATTAATCTCTCCTAGCGTGCGAAGTCTGGGAATGAATATTTTTTCATCATAGAAGGTTAGCTCGTCGTGTTTATTATCGCTGGTGAAATATTATGTCCTCTCACGCCAGGAGGCCGAAAGACCTTACGTAATCAGGAGAGACAGAAAAACAAATATGTATTATAGTATTATGTAATGTATGTATAGTATTATGTAAGTATGTACAGAACGAAGGTCATATTTCGGAGGATAGAAAGTGTTTTTGTACCGTTCTGCGGCACTTTTCTTATTTTATACGAGCTGTCGGCTAGCGCAGTTCAATAAGGGTTCTGCTCTTAACGGATCGTTTGCTAGCGGATTAGGGTTTTATTGTAACACGACTATTATTATGGTGTTAATGGAATACAATCGAAATTGAATTGCTTGTTTATGGTTTGAAAATATCTGCTATTTTACCCAACTGCGTGAAGAGGAGGTAATGTTTTTTGAGCGTATTTATGTATGTTTGTATGTCCGTTTCTCTGACATGCTACATCCCAAACGGCTTGACGGATTGTGACATATGACATATTATTATCGTTTGGATTTACAGTGTCATAGACCATGTAATTAAAAGTGGGCCAGCAAATGGTGAAAAGGTGGGGAGGGAGGAACTTTTTTGTCATCAGTTCAACCTGGGTATCATATATTCATAGTAAATAGACTATCGCAAATATAAATATGAATATATCTTATAGTACTTTAATGTTACTACTTTGACTAAAACTCATAAAAAGCTTTAAATTAAATGTTATTATAAAAACAAAAACTGCTCAAAAACATTTAATTAAAACTGAACGCAAACAATTTTTTAAGCAGTCAGCTTTTTATTTGTTGTATCTATACTGCAATGAATAAGTATTATAAAAACTTTTGCACAAGATAAAATTATATAACAAACACAAAGATTGCAAAGAATAATCATTTTACTGTATTATTTTAGGATTCTTATTATGCAAAAAGCGAAATGAATGTACAAATTTTAAGGAAAATTAAAATAGGAATAAACGAAAAATTATATATAAAATTCAAGTTATATACATGTACCGAGAGTTGAAAAGTAAAACAGAGAACATATCACAAAAACTTATTTAATTATGCAGTCTTTTCGAACTGAACCATCCGGAAATTCGTTAGCAATGGCGTAAAAAATCAAGCGCGAAGTTTCTGTTAAAATGTATTCAGATAATAATTGCTAGATCTTGCAAAAAATGTAGTTACATAAACATTTATACTATAGGTATAGACCAGGAATGAGATATTAAAAGATCACAAAACTACGTACACCTAAAAAAATCATTTAATAATTAAATGATTTTTTTAGGTGTACGTAGTTTTGTGATCTTTTAGCGACCGCGTGGTCTGTCGACCGTGGTTTGACGACTATGCGCTCGGCCACGCAGTTTCCTCAATTTCCAGGTGCCATTTTTTAGAATTATATAACCTATGTCACGACGCAAACTGAGACGATTCTAATGATATGTCATAAGTCACAATCCATTAAGCCTTTTGGGCTGTAGCGCGTGCCAAAGAAATGGAGATACAAACAAACATACATACGCTCGAAAAACATTACTCTCCTTCTGACGCAGTCGGGTAATAATATACGCATTAGTTGTGCTATGTATAGACCGAGGGTCGTTAAGTAAAACAGGGGATAGATCACAAAAACTCATTTAATTATGCAGCCGAAGCACTTTGTCACTTCGACCCAAACCCAAAGTGCGTTTGACCCGACGTAAAAAATTCAACGGCGAACTTCTGCCCAACTTTCTTCGCTCATAATAATGAGATTGGGAGTGACTTTGTTTGTACCTAGAAGTCGATAGGTCTACGGCCTACAAATCAAATAAATAGGGACTAAGTTTATATTGGGCTTAACTTTTGTTAGGCTCTGTTTGTTAAGCACTTAGCTCATTTATATTTCGCGTTGAAGGTGAAAATATACTCTTATAATGTTTATTTCACTTTCGAATTGTTAATACAAACTTACGAAATTATAAGTAATTATATATGTACTTATTAGAAAGTAATAGCCATAATAATTATAAGCACACCTATGATAACAAAATAGAACAAAATTAAAAGAAATTAAAAACACAGCTTTAAAACGAATCATCTAGAATACACATACTTATTCTTGTCTCACCTAACCGTTGCCAAGATATTTAGACCATTCAAAACACATCACAGCACTAAGATAGGGAAGCTAAAATTTTCAACGCTTCTATTTGAATGTAGCGAAACAGGTTACGAATATGCGGTAAATACTCTTTACAAATAATTTTATAAGTTTTATACCTCATAGTTCCTTATATACTTCGATTGTAGAGGCAATACCGCTACCTATCGCTGGTTTTAACAGCGGTATTGTGCGCAGTATTGTTCGTCTAAAAGACGTGGTAACACACGACATTCCAATTTAGTTTTTATCCGAGGGCTACAAATTTATTTTCATTCGAATAGCGAAAAACCAATAGATATACCCGATCTTATAACACCAGGTGTTGCCAGGTGGTAGAACGAATGTAGCTCGACCGGGGAAGTACCACCGCCACACCTATTTCTAGCGTGAAGCAGTTCTTGCGTTTCGGTGAAAGGGTGAGGTTGCCGGTTCACTTTTATATGAGGCGGCTATCTCAGTCCTCGGGAGTAGCAACGCATCTGTGGTCGACTTCAGATAGAACCCCTGTTTTGTATGAAGTTGCTTACAAATGTCCATGGGCGGCACTAACAACTTACCATCAGGTAGGCTGCTTGCTCGTTTGCTACTTCATATTTATAAAAAAAAGGTAAACCTGATTGTTGGCGTGGCAATGCTTGTCTTTATTTATTTTAGCGCCATCTGTTACACATTTTTAGAACTATTAAGTATTGAACAAAACTAAGCAGGCTGCGGTGTTAGTTCGACTAAGTGCTGGGTACTGGTTGTAGATGGCGTAATTTTCATTATGCTATATATTTGGCTGCAGTTGCAATCTTGTATTTTATGCATATTTCTTGTACGAACACGATGTCTGACATCTGCGAGGTGTCCCGTGACGGCTAATGACGTTTTATAAAAGCAAGCTTTCAGAAAAGTAGTCTTCTTAATAATTGTTTGGTTGGAGCAAACCTAATAAACTCACTACATACACTACTAAGGAAACAGTACTTATACGGCAGATATAAATTTGATGGCTACGCGTCGACAATAGAACATTGAAATATTTAATCACAGTCATTGTTAATATATAAATGCACACACAAACGCCTTTAATATTTAAACTTTAACCTAAACCTATTTATAAATACGCACTAAAGCGGCTGTTTGTTATTAAGAGAAGAGAACAACCATTTTTGCATAGCTCAGCTTAACTCCCGGTTCGAGGAAGTTACACTACTAAATTTGGCCATGGCCGTTTTATTCCTTCCTGTAACGAATATTTTATTACTTGTCTAATGTAAACAAGGCTCACATTTGTCGTTCGGGCCTTGTGTACACTTCTTACACACAAAGACGTGTATAAACTGTATTTTTGAGAACACAAGATTGAATCTTGATTATTTTCGCCTAGTATTTACCGCTTAAGATCTGGTGCGCGTTATTTGATCTTAATAACTGTGCAAACATACAAAGAGGCTGTAACACGACACATCACAATTAAGTACTTTGTTGCTTTGTCCGTTTTAGGGTTCCGTACTCGAAAGGCAAAAACTTGTTCCTGTTACTAAGACTTCACAGTCCATCAGTATGTCACCGGGATGTACTTTTTGAACCGCAATAGCTAGACAGTTGAAATATTTGCAGATGATGTGTTTCTATTGCCGCTATAATATCCAAATACTAAAAAAAATATTTATTAAATTTAAGGGGGCTCCTATATATCAAAACGTCATTTTTTAATTGATATAAATATCGGCAACAGATGCTTGAAAAAATTTGTTATATATTAACCTCAAAAATACATAATGTAATTAAAATAGAATAAATATTTAAGAGTCGTATAACATTTTTTGCGATTTTATATAAACAATGGTACGGAACCCTTGGCTTGTGAGTCCAACTCGCACTTGGCCGGGTTTTTTCCTTTGATATTAAACAATAACAAGAATAAACGAACTTTGTCCAAGGCGAAACAGTAATCAGATTGAGTTTCTTCGTTAGTTGGTTCCAGTGTAACAGGAAAATGTAAATGTAACAACTCTAAGCTTAATGAGCGCACCTATTGAATTTCTCGGCTAATTGATATACCGTTACAATACCAACGAGTTTAATTGTATATAAATTAAAACGTCGTATTTACGCAAATATGAATGATATATTACATAGTGGTATTATTAATTCATTGTTTGGTATAAAGAATTCATAACCATATCACACTTTGCTATAGGAATGTAATTCACTAGGAATAGACTATTATTTAAAGGAATCCCCTTTGTTATTTTATAAAGTCTTATATTTTTTATCAGGTGGTAGAACCAGTGCAGGTCGAACGGTGAGGTAACACCCCTACACATGTTACGGTAGAAGGGTGTAGTTGCCGGCTCACTTAGGTATATGAGGCGATCATTTGTCTTTGGGAGGGGCATCGCATCTGTGATCAACTTCAGATATGTTCATGGGCGGCAGTAACTACTTACAGTCAGATGGACTGAATGCGCGTTTGCTACTTTAGTCTGATAAAAAATAGACGACGACGCTTTCTACACTCATAGCCCCACTCTAGGATTGTCTCCTGTGTCGTGGGTGCCATGGACACACAAAGACGAATACACAAACACCTAGACCCAGAACAGAAATCTAAACTGATCATTCAGATGCCTGTCTGGCCGGGGATCGAACCCGGGACCCACTGCGCGTTAGAT